>JAJJMA010203648.1:0-12074 GCA_023529015.1 Papaver nudicaule | reverse complement strand
TTTGTATAGCTTGGTGTGTTAACTTTTCTTTTTATGGTGATGTCTGACTGAAACCATGCATGCATTTGGAAGATAGACGCGAGAGCTGTTTTGGTATTATCAGCATGTATGTAGGCTTAGTATAGTGTTGTCTAGTGTTTTGCATTGGAGGTGATGGTTTAACTCTTGCATCTTAGTAGGTCACCTGCAAAGGCTTTTTTATTTCTGATGGACAAGATCCTATATTGTTGTGTTACTATAGTTCTCATAGCAAAGTTGTGTTAATTATTGATTTTACTATCCCTTGTAGAGCTGGTCTGATATTGCAAAAAAAAAGTGAGATTTGTATGCGTGTAATTTTCCTAGTATTTGTCACTATTCTAGGTGCAAGTAAATTCCATTGTTTGGGTCTTTGACATTTACTGTCATAAGCCAATCACTAATGAAATTTGTTGGAACCAACTGCTTTAGTGCAAGTTCATTAGCTTCAATAACTTGGTCCTTTATGGGTAATGTTAATGAATGATACATCATTCATTCCATCTCAACTGTTACTAGCTTCAAGGCACAATGAATAGTCAAGTGTCAGTAGTCTCATATTAGTATTAGTGAAAGTGGTCTAATATATGTGTGTTGAAGGGATCTAGACCTAAATGGCATCAGTAAGTTCCAAATTCCTTTACAGTTTTATTTGCATTTTTTTTTTGCATTTTGTAATGATTAAGCTTATTGTTCATGATTGTTGTTGAGCAGATATTGCTCTCATTACTACTCAGTTGGTGCGTACAGGGTCACATATGCAGAAAATTAAAGCCTTTAGATGATTTTTAAGTAGGTTATACTCTCTTGTAACACTGGGTTTTTTCTTTGCAGGTAAAGATGGAGAAGGGCCTCAAACCTCATATCAATAGCAGGAAACAAGGAAGACCAAGAGAGAAAAGGATAAGGTCTTAATTATAATGAACCAAGATCCAAAGCCTAATACTTACAAGTGTGGCAGGTGTGGTTCTGCAGGGTCACAATTCTAGAGGTTGTATAGGTGGTGATGTTGGTCAAAATTCCAAGGCAAAAAGGAAGAGGACTCAAGTAGATGGTGCTAATTTCAGCTCCTTTGATATACCATCAAGAGCTGCTAAGAAGATACCTGCAAAGAATGATACAAAGGAGAAGAAAGCTTGGTGGTATTGAAAAATGTTAGAGATGGAGAATTAGTGGTTCTCGAACTTGTTTTGTATCAAACATCTTTTGTCTAAATTTAATGAAAGGTTGAATCAGTTGAAAGTTGAAGCATTTTGTATTGGCTTGAAAACAGGTTCATTACAGGTTGACTCGGTTATGGGTCGAATCGTTGACTCGGTTGGGGGTTTACATGTCTTTTAATTGACGCCAGCTGGTGGATAATGTGGGTGAAAATGGGTGAACAAAAGTTTACCGTTTTTCAAAATAACGGGGCACTTTATAGAATATTAAAAAAGTAAGGGCATTTTATATTAGCATATTTCAAACAGGGGCATTTTATAAAATCACCTTTTTTTATAAAACGATTGTTCAACTGCAAGACGATTGTTCTTAATTTTTTTTCTGAAACTGTAAAATCGTCGTGCTATTCTTTCATAGCTTGACGAGTTTTCATGCTGTAAATTCAATTCACGGTTTCTAACCTATCAAATCGATTCAAACTACATCCAAAACAATTGCAAAGGTGATTGGATGAACTTACCTCTGCATTTCCGCCAAAGAATCTTCCTCCGGTTGTTCTTCCTCTTCGTCACGGTTGTTATTTGATTTTTTCTTTTCTTTCCTCCTCTTGTAAGTAATTGTTGGATCATCTCCTTCTCCGTCGATATCCATGAATTCAATTCGAACTCGAGACTAGTAAGTCAGGATTTTGAGAAAATATGAAGAGGTTGAATTCGATTTTTGGGTTTTGGTTTTTTTTTTTTTTTTTTTGAGAAGTTATGAAGAAGGTGTGGGAAGTTAATGGAGGAGTAGGGGGAGTGGGAGTGATTTTTTGTAACTGAAAATTGAAACGGAGAATTAATGGGTAGATAATTAGTGGTAATTATAATTTGTAAGTGATTAGGATAGATTAATTGTAATTAGCCACCCTTTATAAACTGGGATAAGATATTTGAAGTAGCCCTCGCCCCTATTAAAAAAGTTCTCGCCCCCAAATAAGCCATGATAAAATATGAGGGCGTCCCTTATGTCCTTTTAACATTCCTAATACCGAGCAAAAAAAAATACTCCACGCATGGGTGAACCATCGAGACAAATCATTCGATTCATTCGCCGGCCAGTTCAGTGAACTCTACACGTTCCACATGGGTGAACCATCGAGATCGTAGGCATGTTAACCAAGTGTTCAAATTGTCGAGAAAGGCAAATGGCATTTCACGTATACATGTTAGAAGGCAAATGGCATTTCACGTTTACATCTTAGAGACACCTGTCTTCAAGATAACATGTCGTGTTTCGATGATTCCTATAAAATGTATAAAAAACCCTAACTTAGAAATAAAAAGCATCTCTATCATCTCCATAACTTGCACTACCCTCGCTGTTCATTTTTCTTCCTCTGATCTCTCTCTTACTCTAGACAATTTGAACAAGTTTTCAGCATCAACATCACAAGCTCGTGCGACTGATTTAGGTGTTTGAAGAATTGGGTTCAATGAAATGGGTTTGTGATTTAGGTGTTGATATGAGTGTGTTTGATTTTTGATTTGTACTTGTAGGCATGGGCTTGTGATTTTTATTGTTGGCTTGATAAAAAATCAGGGAAGAAGATTGACAGTCTCTCTTTTTTCATTACAATCTCGGCGGCGGTTATAAATTACAATCTCTCTTTTTTCATTGTCCACAAACAAAAATCCAAATTTTCTCAAGAAGAATCTCTTTCTTCAGTCTCTCTTTAATCCTAAGAAGAAGAATTTATGTTTCTCTCTTGAAAAGGTCAATAGAGTTCATCAACCAGTCATGGATTACTTCAAATTTCTTCCGGTGGAGGTTACTTCAGACATTTTAAGTCGCTTGCCAACGGAAACAGTTGTTGATTGCAAATTAGTTTGCACTACCTGGAATAATCTTTTTCATCATTTATCATTCCGTAGGATGCACTTACAACGGCATAATAATTGTGGTAAGTCGAGTTTTCTTTGTTTTACAGAGGATGGATATTTGCACTATTTTGAATATGATGAGTTAACAACAGCAATACCTATTCAGAGAACTAGAAATGTGAATTTGACCTGTCCGTTTTGGTTTGATGGCTTTGTTGGTTCGTGTGGTGGGTTGATCTGTCTATCTCGAGGTCCATCCATTTGTATTTGCAATCCAATCACGAGAGATTATGTTATTCTTCCAGAAATTAAAAGAGCTTGGTATAATATTAATCTTTATGTTACCAGTGGATTTGGTTATGTTTCTTCAACAAATGAGTACAAAGTTGTAGGAATATGCAAGTCGAGGACCCATGTGCAAGTACATGTATACACTCTAGGTAGTGGCAACGGGTGGAGGAACCTTGGCAAATTCAATTCTCAGTTCAGACCAGATGGTTTTGATCGAGCTGGTATATTCGTTAATGGAGCTCTTTATTGGATGGGCAGGGAGCCAAAACTAATCGTGACCTTCGATTTGGCTGAGGAGAAGTTCTGTGAAAATCTTTCACCACCTCCTTTGCCACCAGGCACTAATTGGCGTGATTGTCGAATTGGGGTTTTGGATGGGTATTTGTATATTTCTGTTAGTCGAATGGCCCCGGAAGGAGTCAACTGTTTTGATATATGGCTATCAAAAAAGAAGAGTCTCAATCATGAGATGAATGAGCAAGAGGGTAATCAGTCTTTGGGTTGGAGTAAAGAGGTTAATAGTGGTCTTTTAACTTATGTTAATAACTATCTCATTGTTTACGACACAAAAGCATCAACCTCGAAAACGATTGTGGCTTTTAAGGAACGAATTCGTGAAGTATTACCCCACAATAACACCTTAATTTCTTTGAAAGAATTAGTGGAACAAGATAAGACAACAATGGAGGTGGTTGAAGGAGACATAAAGCAGTGATTAGCCTTTGAAGCAGCTATAAAGGATGAGGACCCTGAGTACATAGTGCTTATATATTAACAGGTAACCTTCGTTGAGTTTTGGAAGTGATATTCTAAAATTTTAAAGACTTCAGAATTTGAATGAAAATGAACTTGCAGTGTGAACCTAAGGCTATTGGCATAGTCTTAATGAGTTATGTATGAGAAATTACTTTTATCCTGCCTTGATATCATCTTTCCAGTTATACGAGTTTGTTTTTCTGGGTTGAGCTATGATGGTGACTCCACCTTATTATAATGAGAAATGTGATGTATACATAGTGACTTATCTCATTTATAATATTATCTGATAGATCGTTTTAAGGATCCATTCATATTTTTCTTAGTGTTTTGGTGATCCTCAACCAAGTATTGTATTTACTAGTATCATTTGAGAGAAAGTGGTTGTTTGAACAGGAAGCTGCATCATTAGTTTCTCTAAATTTCCCATTCTGCTCGTCAAACCACAACCAACCCAAATAGTTTGTTGTCAAACAATGATACTATTTCATGTCCATGGATCAGGTTGGTGTAGGTGATACTAGATCATTATAGAAACTTGATGTTGCTCGCTTCTTTGCCCTCCCCACTAAGTGCATCACCTATTGAGAATTTTGTAGATTATAGCCTCATGTCCGTTATTGCTGTGGGTTTGTCTAATATCCGTGGAAGTCCTAAGGTACGCCTCACTTGACTGACTTTACATAGTTGCAGAGTGTTTTGTTTGGAGCTGCGTAGTTCCCTTATTGATATTTTGAGACCAATTTTGGTCAAAGAGTTTTCTCTTTCTTTCTGTTGCTGGCTCTGTTGTTAAAAATTCATTCTGTTATTTTTTTTCTGTTGCCGGCTCTCCATTCTAGTTTTGGAGATTCAGTGACCCAAATTTCTTTGTCTTAGTTCCTACTTTGTCTTTCCCAGAAAGTCCACAGATCTTTTATGAATACTCCAGATGTTGCTTCATGTCTAAAATTGCTGTGGCTTGTCAGTTAGTCTGATATGTATAGAAGTCCTAAGTGTGTGTTGAAGCCAACTTCTGACTTCTAACCGTGTTTTGATGCAATTATAAGTCGACATTTAGGTAATACAAACAGTGTGCCTGTTATCCCCTCATGCTTAATATAGTTAGTAATAGATACCACGGCAAATCCGTGTAACTGTTTTTCCACTAGCAAAGCCTTTTCTTGGTGGGTAGTGAGAAAAACAAAAGAAGCATCTCTTACTGTTAGTTATTCGACCTTATTTGAATTGAAAAATATGATTTATACTAGGTAGTCGAATAAGCATGTGCAACTTTATAGTATCTTCCCATGTAGTATAGGGAATACCTACATCTTGGTATTTTCTGATTGAGAATTTTTGATCTAGAAATTTTAAGTTTTTTCATATTTACGGGTAATATATTAATACCGAGTATTTTTATTATTATAGAGTTACTAGTATCATTTTACAGTAAGTGGTTACTGGAATAGGAAATTGCAAAATTAGTTTGTCTTCATTATGGAGTTGACCACAAACCAACCTAGATTGCCATTGCCTTAATTTTTCTATATCCGTAGCAAGAATCAATCAGTAAAGTGCCCTGCAGAAAGCTAGTTTGTTTTTATTTTGGGTCAGTGCAAATTGAACTTAGAACCTATGCAAGTCAAAACACATGACCATTATATTCTAGTTCTGGAAATGAAGGGCTGCATACATCTTTTTTATTAGTTCCAAATTGTCTTCCCCAAATAGTCCATGACCTTTCAAGAATTGCCGAATCTCCAGCCAAACTGCCACCCTTCAAATTGCTGCTTATTAAATCGTATAGTTGAGTATTGTGCTTCATTAGTAGAGCACACCTCACAGTCCCATGTTATAAAAGCAGCCCTTTTTAGTCTCTTTGCAAATGTGTGTTTGGGGGGATTATCCCTTTCGTGCACGTATCTCCTTGGCTTGAACTAGCCGTACAGTCTCGCAGAATTCCTGCATTATGGGGACAAGGTTTTATCAGTTTCAGGCCAGGGACACCATTCATAGAAGAATCGCATAAAACAAGTCTAACTAGTACCACTGACAAAATTTTCTGTTTAGCTTACAACACAGGGATTTTTTTTTTTTTTTTGTGTTCTTTTGTTTCTGCTGCATTCCAGCTCCAATATTGTCTTCGGCCCAGGCCCATCTAAACTATCATCCTTTACCCCTTCTCTCAGTCTCACATATATACATCGACAACAAGAAATCTCCAGTTTCCCGTATCACTGTTTGTCAAAACCCTAATAAATTCTCTAAAAATCAAGACGATTAATTCATTCATGGATTACTTCAAATCTCTCCCCGAGGAGATAACATTAGAGATACTAACTCGAGTACCAACTGAATCAGTTTTGGAGTGCAAATCCGTATGCACTACTTGGAATAATCTAGTTCGTCAACCATTATTCGGGAAGATGCAGTTGCATCGTCTTAATCATCCTTCTGCTGCTGTTTCGGGCTTTATCGCTGTTGATTTTTATGCTAGAAAGTTTTACTATATTGAATATAATGATTCCGCAGAATCGCCTATTAAGAGAATCAGAAGGATTGATTTAACGTCTGCCCCTAGACATACAAATATTGTCGGTACATGTAATGGGTTGATATGTTTTTATGAAGGTCCATGTGTTTGTATTTGTAATTCTATTACCAGGGAAGATGTTGTGCTTCCAAATTTTAAGAGAGATTGGAATCTTCCTTATTATAACTATTGGACGACCGGATTTGGTTATGTTTCTTCAACCGATGAGTACAAAGTTGTTGAAATATATACTGAGAACACCGAGTTTGTGGAACTCTACATATACACTCTAGGCAGTGGAAAGGGTTGGAGAAACATTGGAAAGTTCTACTTTCATTCCAGCAAAAACTGGGATCCAGCTGGTATCTTTGCCAATGGAGCTCTTTATTGGCTGGACAGAACATTAAAATCGATCATCACCTTCGATTTGGGGGAGGAAGGGTTTTGTGAACATCTTTCGCCACCTGCTTTTCCACAATATGGTAATTGGTGGCTTTATAGCATAGGGGTTTTGGATGGGTTTTTGTATGTTGCTGTTAAGCTAGGTATACATGGAGGGAGCGCTTTTTTGATATATGGCTATTAAAAAATATGAGTGTCAATTTTGAGATGGATGAGCAAGAGAAACATCAGTCATCTGTTTGGAGTAAAGAGTTTAGGATTGACGACAACAGATTGTTTGCCGTTACCAAGAGTGATGGTGTTTTAACTTACAGTCTTAACTCTCTCAACATTTACGACCTAAAAAATTCAACCACGAAAAAGATTGTCAAGTTTAACGGATGGCTTCGTCAAGTATCTCCTCACAAAAACACCCTTGTTTCGTTGAAAGAATTAGGCGAAAAAGATACAATAACAATGGAATCAGTTGAAAGGCAGGGGAAAAGAAGCCCTGATTATTCTTTCGAGCAGCTCTACGAGGATGCGCACCCTGAATACATATTATTAACTGGTAATCTTCGTTGACTAGTGAAACTACTATTCATTTCATTCTGCGAACTTAATGAGTTTGGTTTGGAATTTTGATAACCTATTAATCTTTGTGTGAACCCAGTGTTATTGGCATATGTTCCAGGTTACGTTTTTTCTGCCATCGGTTCAACTTTATAGTAGTGTTTTTGATTTTATTTTGTTGACCACGGTGAAGGTTTTCAATGATTTTATGATTTATTAACTGAAATTCCGTGAATGGTCTTTTTCAATTTCCAGCTATCCAGCAGACCTATCTGTAGGGAAATCAATTTATAGGGAAGTAAACATGCCAAACTTGTCACTAGCTAGTATTTTCTGTTTCACGCATAATTTATTTTAGATGATCCTAGACACATTTGTTCACATTCGTCTGTATTCCTTTATAACAGGTAAAATTTGTTCCTCTAGAACTGGCAAATGTGAAAATCCTACACTTGTGGTTGTAGACACTTGTGAACTTGTTAATTAGTCCTATTTTCCGAGTACGCCAATACGAAAGTCATACATAACATTCCTTATTTTGATGGAACTTAACCTCTGACTATATCATGGAAATGTGAAGTCAGAAAAAGTGGCATAATGATCTAGCTAGATAGTGTCCTGACTTGATTTGGTCACAGTAGTGGTGGTGATGAGGTGGATCGCCAAGTTAAATAGCAAGTCATGGGCCATCATGTTTGTTATGTCCTTTCGCTCAAATCCACATTTCTCTTCTTGTATTAGCTCAGGCACATAATTCCATTCACATGAGTAGTCTATGCATTGGTAGTGCTAAAGGTACATTCGTCATCTAAACCCGTGGATTTTAATGAAAAGTCCAAGCCATCCCATTATGAATGCCCATCTATTATGTTCATCTCCAGAACAATTCCAATATACATAGCCATTCACACATACAGATGGTTCACCGGTAACCCTGAAAGGTGGGACGTCATTGATCCTACAGTCAATACTCAACCAGCATAATCATATTTAATACGTTCCCTGGTAACTGAGTAAATGCAGACAGCTTTGTGTTTCTTAGTGGTTGGATCGAAGCCAAATCAAAATTCACATTGATAGGAGGAAATATCTGTGTACTTTTTATGAAACTCATCTTCTATTAGCTTTCCTGTGGTTGTTTGGATCCACGATGTCTTTTTGGCAGCCATATCCTCTAGTTCCTTGAATTGACATAGACTCGATTAGGGAATCAGTATGGCCCACGATGGTTGCCTAAAATAATCACTTCTCTATGTACAAACTTGGCTCTCAAGAAAAGGGCATCTAAGTTTAATTCTATAAATACAGACCATTCTCACGCATCTCCTACTAAATAATTCACAACTATCCCTCTACATCCCCAG
Organism: Papaver nudicaule; assembly: GCA_023529015.1. Lineage (NCBI taxonomy): Eukaryota > Viridiplantae > Streptophyta > Magnoliopsida > Ranunculales > Papaveraceae > Papaver > Papaver nudicaule. The sequence goes on along the minus strand of JAJJMA010203648.1, from coordinate 3,156 downwards.
AATTTGGTCACTGGTTTTCGTTTAAAGGGTTTTGATACCCACGGAGATTACATTAGAGATATTAACTAGAGTACCAGCTAAAAACGTTCTTCAGTGCAAATCAGTGTGCAAAACTTGGTTGTCATGAATCGTTCTCGAAGATGCACTTACATCACCTAAATCAATCCGGTGAGTTGGCTTTTCTTGTTTGGAATTATCAAACACTTGAGTATTTTGAATACAACGTTAGTAATGAGTCGATAACCCCCTTTCAGAGAATTAATTTTACCCCTCCATTCGGCCTTTGCGAGCTTGTTGGTTCCTGTGATGGTTTGATCTGTTTCTCCGGAGTACCATCGTTTTGTATTTTTAACCCCTTCACTAAGGAATATGTTATTCTTCCACCAGATATTGAAACGGATCCGTTTGATTTTGAACCATATAGTTATTGCACGACCTGCTTTGGTTATGTTTCTTCAACCAACGAGTACAAAGTTATAAGTTTATATGGGTCAAAGACGAACATAGAAGTCCACATATACACTCTAGGTAGTGGTACCGGATGGAGAACCAATAGAGTATTCGATAACATCAAACTATGTGATTGGGATAACGCGGGTATCTTCGCCAATGGGGCTATTTATTGGCTAGACAGCAATGGATTCGAAACTATGTCGATCATGAACTTCGATTTGGCGGAAGAAAAGTTTTGTGAAAATATTTCAGCACCTCCTTTGCCCCAAGATAGTCACCATGAATATAATAGACTTGGGGTTTTAGATGGGTTTTTGTCTTTTTATGAATTTAACAAAGGAGACGATATTTTTGACATATGGCTATTGAAAAAGAAGAACGATCATCGTGACGAGGAAAAGCGAGAGGAACATAGGTCATTGGGTTGGAGTAAAGTGTTAAGGGTTGACACTGGCAAATTGTTAGCCGTTACCAAGAGTAATGGTTGTTTAACTTGTGATGGTTACTATCTAAACATTTACGACGCACGAACTTCAACCTCCAAAAGTGTTGGGAAGTTGGATAAACGACCTATTCTTAAGATAATCCCTCACAAGAACACCTTAGTTTCTTTGAAGGAATTAGGTGAAAAAGATACAAAAGTAAGGCAGTCAATTGAATTTGAAGAGACCAAAAGCCGCGAGCAGCTAGAGGAGGACCCGGAGCTTGAATACATATACCTATAAGCTGGTAAGATTTGTTCACTCGATGTTGAATTTCAACATTTAAGATACAACAACTGCAAACTAAACAAGGCTTGTGAAGTTCAACAGTTGGCTCCGCCAAGTATCCCCCACAAGAATACCTTAGTTTCATTGAAAGAATTAGGGGAAGAAGATGCAAAAACAATGGAGTCAGTTCAAATTGAGGGGACAAGAGCCCTTGATTATACGTACTCTCGAGCAGCTATAGGAGAATTACTGGTGTCATTTTCGTGCAGCCCTTGATCATTGTACTTTCGACATTTTTTTTTTGTTTTCTTTTGTTTTTTAAATTAAGGCGACATTAAAACCTTATTTCTTGTACTGTATTGCATATTGCTACTAAGTAGCTAAATTTCCAGGCTCATAATTCTTATTGTAGAGCCAACAATATTTTACTCTCCAAGATGCGTCAGTGAACTTGATACTGCTGTGGTAAAGCTCCAGGCTTATAAGAGTTACCAGTCTCAGAGATCTTGCAGATTATGCAGTTGTGGTGAATGAGTTCTGGTAAGCAATTAGCGGCTACTTGTGCTGGTTCTGCACCATCTATTAGTACCCCCGAATCGGTACTTCTTTGGCATCAAGCACTCCAGCTTCAGCAGCTACGACAACTACTATAACTGCTACCAGAACTAATCCTTTTTCATGTTTTGTAAGTTGGGTGTGCTGGTGCACATAGTTACAGAATACAGACTCCTTGTGTCAAACAATGAGTGCCTTGCATCTATTCACAAAATATTGGTATTGGAATATGCAGTAGTTCCTGCAGAATACTTTTAGTTTATTACAATAGTTGACATGCAATTGAAGTATGAAATTATATACTTATATTAGCAATCTCTTTCTTTTGACGTTGGAGCATTATATGGTTTCCAATAACAACTACTGTATTTTTTTTCAACATAGCTCAAGCAGATTTTTTTTGTGAGATTACCTAAAGAGACTACATTGATAGATACAGTATAACAATGATCTCATATATGATTTTACCTGCCCGTCTTCAAGTGTTTACATGCATGGACTGCTTCCTTTGGTTACTCTAAAAAGATGACAAGTTCTGAGAAATTAAAATTCTTACAGTGCACTTTCCAGGATACCACTATGTGCCAGAATTTCCTAAGGATCGATGTCACCTGTAGTGAAACCAACACTGGAACCAACCAGTTTGTGATCTTTTTACCCTTTCATTGACCATTTTGTTAGCGACTCGACCTTTATTCAATCGAAGAATGTGATGCATACGGTACTAACTTATTTCTTTTACCCATAGAGTCGATTAATGCTGGCAACAGTCATTGCTTGTACAAATATTGTATGATCAGCATCAAAACTTGTTCCTTGTACAAATATTGTATTTTAACTACAGTCTTCTAAGAAGTAGCCTAAGTTTATTCTGCAATTACAGTAGTGATCATTGACTAGACAGAGATAATTAGAATGTATACCAGTTTGTAACGGGCTTTAGTTCAAGTAAGAAACTGTCTCTTTCAGCAGCAGACATGAATCAAAAAGATTAAAGATAAATTTTTTTATATATATAAACTTTTTGGGGTTAAAATGGAATCCTGAGCTGTACTGATGAGGGCAACTTCTGCCCACCCAACTCCACTTCATAATTGATTTACTGATTCAATCTTATCCGGGCACAACAACAAAGTTCTCTTTTCTGCTTTACTCTCTCTTTTACGCACTCCAATTCTGCAATTTCCATCCCTGTTTCTTGAAAATCCTAAGAAGAATTTTCGTTTCGTTTTTCATGGATTATTTCAACAGACTCCCAGTGGAGATTACCTCTGACATATTAAGTAGAGTAGCTACCGAATCCGTTCTTGAATGTAAACTAGTTTCCTCGTATTGGAAAGGTCTGATTCGTCATCCATCATTCTCGAAGATACACTTACATCGACTCAATAATCCTTCTAATTCTGCTGCTAATGATTCTGGTAAGATGGGTTTCTAT
>JAJJMA010203639.1:0-34772 GCA_023529015.1 Papaver nudicaule | reverse complement strand
CTAGTGTAGTCATATCAATCTAACTTTGGGCCCGTGGATATATGCAGGGGTAGTGTCTCCTCTTTTGGTTTAGCAACTGAAGGGTAGAACCTCCAGGGAAAATAGTAAATGTCCCTGAACTAAGGCCAAAGGACAATAGCGGTGACTTTTGACCATGCGAGACAGCACCTACAGAGACTGCTTTGTAGGCCTCTTTATAGGGCATGACTTTTTTTATCTGGCACTTTTTTAATATGAGTTGTTATTTTTTGAAAATATCTTCAATGCGTCCTGTTTCGGTAAATCACTCTTTATAAATATTAGAACCGCAAAGTTAGCTATTTTTTAAGGGCTAGTGATTCACCCATGATACTATAAACTGTCGTTTAGACTCTTTAATGTTTCACATTCCTGACCGGTGAACAAACTTACCTAACTGTATACTTCAATCCCAAACAGGTAACCAAAATATGTTATGTAAGGATGAAATCGTAGTTCAGTGAGGTCAATCTACTCCCATGTAAGTTATTTGCTCTGGTCATGTCTAACAATATACAATGTTGGTCATGCAGGTTACCTCGAATATTTTACTTCAGTCTTACCAAGTGAAACCAGTGAATGGAGGCGGAAAATTGGTGGAGGAAAACAGCGGAACCACCAAATTTGTTTGTACCATCATGATGTAATGCTATACAAAAACTTAATTAAGGTACTGCGACAAGTAAACCATAGATGTGTAAATGGTTGTGAGTTGTGTTTTTGTTTGAGACCTATATTTTTCTTAGATTATGGAGAAGATAAAATAAAACCTGCCTAACACACACATAATCTAAAAAATTGCGCAAGTTCTTAGAATGGCTATATGGATTCCTAAAACTAACAGGATTGGCTATATGAATTCCTAACCAAACGAATTCAATGGCTAGTCCAGCGGTTGAATGCACGTCACAACTCCTGAAAAAGTTATAATCCTGAGCGAGTTCTATGGTTTTTGGATTGCAAGTAAGAAGGGCTAGCTTTTTCGTATTATGTTTCCGGGTCAGCCAACAAGTTGGATTGAAAGCTGACAACGGAATGGGAATTTTAATCCGATGTTGCATTCATTTAATCTGATGTCGTGCTTGTGGCGGAATCCCCTTTTCAGCCTCTCAATCTCAGCTGCATCGGAGATGCGGCACCTAAACGAAAAAAGGTCCACACCCAGAAGTGTACAACGAGTTATCTTCTCATTCTCCATTTTTGTTACATATTATATAGCATTAAATTTTAAAAGCACAATAACATTTGTCCTTCCATATATATCAATGTTTAACAATTTTTGTTCTGCGCTTTTTTGTCCATTAACTCCAACACTTAAACTACAAAAATAGTATGAATTTTAATTTTTCCACCGTTGGTACATAACTTACACCAGCCATGAAGGTGGCGTTTTAATCAAAAGGGACGGCCGCCGGAACACTAGTTTCAATTTAATATAACATTAGTCTAATGTGTCATACTGCCTGTTTGCCACCGGGAGTAGTACTGAGGTCATTGAACCAGTCCCGTGGGAACAAAACAAAACCGAAATTAGCCTAAATGTTACTGCTTTTCATTAACTTAAAAACAAACATTTGTTCCAACAGATTTCGTACATTGACTTAAAAACCATATTCACTAAAAAACACCCACTTCATCCCGGCATTCGGACCACGGCACCCAATTCCGACGATGTTCATTTTGCTCCAACCCAATTAACCTTACAAGGTTCTTTTAAATTGAACAATTATCTGATCCCACTGTTGTTTATCAGTGTTCGCTGGAGTTGAAGGCGAACCAGTATCTTTCCCGGTTTTTTTCTTGTGTGGACATTGGTCGGACCAGTGATCATCTTCTCCACATGTGTAACAGCTCTGAATAGTATACTGCCTGGGGGAATTAAAACCTGTGGAAGAACCAACCTTACCGTGTTGAATAGCAGAATCTAACCACTCGAAGTCTCCGCAAATTTGGCACTTCAGGAACAATCTGTCTGGGTTTTTATTGGTGTGCGATTCCAGGATTTTTCGAAAACCAACACATTTTGCTTTGGGACAGGCCGAGTAGATATATGGACATAGGGCACAGCGGTGAGTTTCGGATTGACAGATACCACACTTGATTATGGAAGAGCACTGCGATCACACATAATAGATTTAATTAGTTTTAACAACCTTAAAAAGAACAAACAAATGGGTCTTAGGAGTAGGAGGAAACTAGCAATACCTTGGAGCATTCCATGCTTGTGTGATTAGTTTGTCAATTTGGAAAAAAACCTCTTAACCGGGCCTGTATTTATAGGTTCTGATGGGGTGGGTTGTTTTAAAATTGTGGATGTTCAATATATATTTCAATTATGGACTCTAGCCTACTCTATTCAGTTTTAAATCCTGATTTTTAAGTTAAGATTAAGTTTAACCTAATTATTTCTACTAATTACTATTATTAGTGCAAATCAAAACTTTATGCTCTAATCAGTCAAAGGGTAGATTATCATTTAAAAAAAGATTTTTTAATAAGGGATACCCAGATTCAGCCTCTACAATTCAGGTAGTCAAAGATAAGCAATATTTGCAAAGGAAACAGTGTTGCCAGTATGACAAATAAAACTTATTAGTCATATAAGTTAAATGCACAATATTTTTATTACAACAATACTTTGGCCCTGCTTTCGATATAATTAAAGCAGAAGTGACAAATGCATGACTATTTTTATTACACCCTTTCGATATTGTAAGGGGTCTTTCATATCTAAAGATAAGCGCCCATGTAGCCTTGCAGGATTCCCTAGGGTTCAGAGGGTGATTTGACCCAACATCCCAACACCCAATGTCTTATAAAGTGCTGCAGAAGGTAGTATTAATTTAATTGTGCATTATAACGATATGACGTGTTAATAGTGTTATGTCTTCCCTGTAATCAACGCATGAAGAGGGTTACATGTGGCGTTCAATGATCAGTAGACACAGAAATGATACTATAAATATGAGTAACCACCTTAAGCGTTTTCACATCCAAAATCGTAGTACAAACTAAGTTAAAAGACTAACTCCAAAGGCAACCATCCATTAAAGGTTTAATCCAAATCACTCCAATCTCCATCTTAATTCTGGGATTATCTTACGTTTCTTACAAAGGGTGAATCCAGGTGTATTGTACAAAGGAATGGAAAAGGTGTTTGGATCCAAAACAGATGATTAACTTGCTTTCTTTATTCAAGGATGATATCGTTGTTTTGTTTGTTCAATCCACTGGTATGTAAGTTATTCTTTGTCGACATGTCTAACAACCTTCTATCTTGGCCATGCAGGTTACGTTAATTATTTTGCTTCTGTCTTACCAAGTGAAAGGTGGCGTAGAAGTAGGCAGAAAATAATACTAAACCACCAACTTTTGTTATACCATCGTCATTTAATGGTAGACAACATCGCTAAGGTATTGGGATGACTTACATTAGTGTGACATTGTAAAACGTTGTATTTTTGGTTCAGTGTGACAGCAGCCTTACACCCACGTAACTTTTGTAATCCCGCAGGTACAGAGAATGGCTATATGAATTCCTAAAACTAAAAGGATTGGCTATATGAATTCCTAACATAACGAATTCTATGGCTTGTCCCGTGGTTCCATGCACACCCCCAACCCCTTAGAAACCAACCAGCATGCCAACGATCTATGCTCTATCGTTTGCAAGAACGAATGGTTAGGTTTTTCAATGGATTGTTAGGGTTCCAACAAGATACCTGATGTGTCGTCAACGAATCCTGTGAAGCGATGGATGCAGTGTCCCCAAACGCTGATGTATTGTCTACCACAACATTCAAGGGACCAACCCATACTGAAATAGTAGGGGTAAAATGGTATCATTTGAACATGAACAACATCACATCTGTTGGGCTGCATATAAGAGGGTTGTGGTGTTGCATTCAACTAAACAATTTACCTTGCTTAACGTCCTCCGTAGTGGACTTGCAATATATGTACAATGAATTTTCCTCTCATTAGGCCTATCAATTTTATATGTGGGATGAAGTGTATACAAACAATAAAAATGTAGAATTAAATTAGTGTTGCAATTTCATCAAATAATACCAAAGAAAATCCTGCTACATAAATACTGTTCATAGAGAGTAGAAATAGTTCAGTACCTAAAAAAAAACACTTTCACACTACAGATGCGTAACTCATCTGCCTTTTAACAGTTTTCCATACATGTATCAATAGTGGTACCATTAATGTACTGGGTCGGTCCTTATATAGACTCGTCCGAGTCATCTTCTACCACCACGATGTCTTCCATCTCTTCCTCACTAAAAGTGTCGTCCGAGTCCTCCACAAATGCTTGATTGGAGTGCATCCAGTGAAGATATTCATCTGTGTACGGCCTTCGGTAGTCAACCGGTTGGAGGTATTGGGGGAAAGGCCTACGTGACTTATCAGAGAACAAAGACCTGAGCGTCGCCCGCATTTTTTGGGGAATTCTACAGGTACAACAGTGAATGCACATCGGAAACATTTCTTCTATAACTGGACGATCCTGGTTGAAGCCATACTGCCTGGTAACAAGTGCTGGTATATAGAAGGTGGTTCCATTGAGGGTTGGCAGTAAAACACGGCAGGTGCTCCCATTGTTGGCCCAGAACAAAGGTTGAATATCCCAGTGATTTACCTTCCACAGGATATTGTCAGGGGTAGCAACTTTAAACATGTGCTCGTGAAGTTGGTCATCGGTTATTTCTCGATGGCGATAGCGACTGATAAAAGAGTCAATTTTGTTGATCGAGTCAGAAAAACAGAGCGGGAGCAACTTCAGATGCTCCAATGCCCAAACCTGTGAAGAGGGTGGCCAAATCAGAGTCTTTCGGGGCAGGAAATACAAACAAATTAGAAAATTAAAAGCAAAACTCACGGAAAATAGAACAGGGAATGAGCGTTGAACATCTATGTCCCAGATATCATCAAGACTCTCAAGCAAATGGCCTAACACCACCGGCACAATCGACGCACCCTTTAGACACTGCTCCAGTACCGGAACCACTTGCAAAGAGAAAAGCCCATTCTTTCCGGGTAAAAGGTGGCATCCCGTGAAAGCAAGCAAAAAACCCCTATTCCTGACATCCATCTCAAAACGACCCCAAAGGTTGCGGCATATAAGTTCTACACTCAACTCACCATCCACAACAAGGCCATGTGCGTCCTCTTCACTTATTCCAAGAAATGTTGCAACTGCAGTGATCGTCACTTCTTTGTACGTAGGTACTGCACAGAAGAGGGGCTTCTGAGCGGTGCCAAACAGAGCAAACATTTCTTCAATGGTGGGGCAAAGCTGTATATCATTTATTCGAATAACCCGTCCCGAAGATCTCCACATGCCACCAATCATACCGCTAGCATTCTCAGGCACAGCCACGTCGCACAAATTCACAACATTTTGGAGGCCACACTGGGCAAGCAGTTCCCACTCATCATCATCAGTAGCAAGGTGATCTTTCCACTCCGCTACAACTTGTCTCATTGACATACTGTTGGAAGAACCAATATTTAAAACCAAACAACGTTTGAGTTAGCAGGGTAAATCGTATACCAACGGAATATAAAAAAAAAATAATTGAGGAAAAAAATCCGAGAACAGAAAACAGATACTGCGACTCACACGAATACTTGGGCTTCCTTCCTGTGGAAACGGTGTTTTATATTCTCTGCAAAAACAAAGAGGAAAGGCAAAAGGAGTGAGAGTAAGGGAAGGGATAAGTGAAACTGAAATAGGTATACATAATATTATATAATTTTAAACGGTTTGCATGCACAAGTGGTATAACCCATTACTTGGGCGGTTTTAGGTGGCAGTTACAAAAACTGGGAAAACAGGCAGTTTTAGGTGTTATTGTGTAGGAACTTGAAAAGGCAACTAATGTAACTGCCAATCCCAGACATAACAGATGTATAAACAAGCAATGTGGTTGTGAGAGAACCATATCATCATATCAAGGTGCTACGTTTCAAACATCCCGACGTTTGTCAGGGATGCCGAACTGGGTATAACAGGCAAAGTTAAGAGTGGCAGGATAAAAAATATAAGTCAAATCCATAAAATGTGTTATTAAAAATGTAATGCTGAATTGAACTTAAGAGTGGCAGGATAAAAAATATAAGTCAAATACATAAAATGTGTTATTAAATTGCATTGCTGAATTGATTTGTGCACTCATTGGGTTCATGTAAAATAACCCATGTACATATGGAATCCAATACCCATAATTGTCAGGTTAGGATAACAGGGGGGGAGGGGGTTCAAAACGAAGAAAAGAGAGTATCCATTGGGATTCCATGTGCCGCTCAACAATCGAACAATTAAAAAATACCTAACTGTAACCACATTATTTCCAATACATAGACTGTACTCACAGAATCATTATCGCCTGGGATTATAAACCCGGGGGCATGAGCAGTTGTGAACGTATGACGAGCGTCTCTTCTTGCGCACAAACCCAGTCAGAACGGGGGAAGCAGCATCACTGGATTAAAATACAAGGGGGTACCATTAAATGAAAGACTGCTAGCAAAATACTTCACATACATCGGGACATAACTGTTGGTCTCAGTATAACAAAAACAATGTCCAACAGAACATACATGAAATTTTACAAAAAAATCACAACAACCAAGAGAGACTAGGGGCTGCGAGCGACACGGAGAGGAGGCGGTTGGGAACAGCCTAATCTGTTATGACCCCGACCTTTGCAATTGCCACACTGAACGGTCTTTCTGTAAAAAAGAGATGACTGTGACTCAATCCTCTTTTCTCCCTTCGGCCGGCCTGCGGCTCTTTTCCAAGCGGGAGGTATTACCCAATGGCTAGTGGGATCTAGGGGCCACTCGCGGTACGCTTCCAGAGGCTTGAAGGTCAGTTTGTAAGTTCGAATGAAGTTCTCCATGGAATAGAATTCGTAGACATAATCGTCAGTGCAACGGCCCATGAGAGTGATAGCAGAACATGCATGAATACAGGGCAGTACAGCAGTTTGATACTGCCGGCAAGAGCATGTTTTCAAGGTCAAATCAACAGAAAACAGTGCTCCCAGATGTTGTACCTCGTAAAGTTCATGCCCATAAGCAACAGGTACACACTGGTGTGACCGATCTCTGACTTTGGCAACTTTCTTAGCGGCAGCTCGGGTTATACATCTTTGACGGGTTTTGCTCGGCCCTCAACTTTCTGAGCAAAATGTTGCGCGGCCATCTCCCTTGTCTCTTGAACCAGACCGGCAACCGGAAGGGCCCTAGCAGCACGGAGTGCAGCGTTTGTACTCTCACAAGGATTTGTGGTGAAAATACCCCAGCGGGATAAAGGACAATAGAGCTGAGTCCACTTGTGCAACTCCTCCTTCATCTACCAAGCATAAGCCTGGGGACTGGCTTTCTTTATCAATCCCATGTGGTAATCAAAAGTCGACTGCAGAGCTGTCGTTGCGGCAATCCAGAGGGAGGGACGAAGAGAATCATCGGGAAATTTTGAGTGAAAGTTTTCCATAAAATGGCGGACACACCAAACATGGTTCACAGTGGGAAGCTCTTGTTTCATTCCAGCTTTAAGCCCTGTACCTTTATCAGTGATTATAAGGAGTTCACCAAGCCGAGAGTACCCCTCCAACACATACTGCCGCAGTAATTTAAAAAACAAGGCGCAATTTCCGGTGTTCTCGTTTTCCACTATGCAATAAGCTAGCTGGATGATACGATTATCAGCATCTTGACAGCATGCCACAAGCAAAACACCCTTGTATGCACTGCGCAGGTGTGTACCATCTACTATGATGACCGGACGTAGATTCTCCCTGAAGGCTTGGATGGCTGGACCAAAAGCCCAGAAGAAACCCATGAAAATTCTAGTCTGAGAATGTTCATATAGATGGTACACGCAGCCTTGTTTGCGCTTTGCCATTTCAGACCCTAGCCTAGGTAATACACTGAAAGATTCTCTCTGAGTACCATAAACTGCTTCAACTGCCAATCTGCGAGCACGCTGGGCCTTCCACTTTGATACCCATATATTATATTTACTAGAGATAAAAAGTCTTGTCTGTTTACTTGAAAGGTCGGCTTTCTCTAACACAAACCTCTTTAGCTCTTTGGCAATAAACTTGGAAGTAGCACTATTGTGCCCTAATCCATTGTGCCTTTTCTGAACACCGCATGTGTGTTGGTTCATGTACTTGTTAATACGAAACATCCCTCCAACCTCAGATGCTCTCAGTTCCCACCGGCATCCAGAAACTGTTCGTGTCTTGCATTGGATAAGAACTCTCTCGTGGTTTGACACAGGCCTCGCACACTCCCTCAAACACCTTATGTGGATTTCATCTACAACATCTCTGAGGACATCTTTGTTAGGAAAAACCATTCCTACCGCCAGATCAGTAAATCGGGAGGGTGAAAATCCAAACAGACGTTCGGTGCAACCTAAGCATTCCAAATTATCTGTGCAAACAGCCGTCGCAAGACCATCATCGCATTCTATCTCGGGATATTAGTGGCGAGACCGCTTATTACCAGACAAAGTTGTACACTCATTTAATGAGGTGACAGAGCTGGGACAAATCGAGTCTGCAGTAATATTACGGGATGGGAAACGAGGGTGACAAACAAGAGCCCTTGCCGACGGCATAGCGAGATCAACATATGAGGGTGGATTTTCAGCACGAGGATGGACAGGACCCTCTTGCGAAAGGGGATCAATGATGTGGCTGCCCGCCAAATCAACATTATCCTCCCCCTCACTTTCCTCCTCACTGGCAAACACATAACATCTGTAGTAAGTGCGTGGCCTACCAAAGAGATGAAAAGTGAAGGGAACCAATAACAGCAATAGATAAACTCACCTACTGCTGTCCGGCTCCGGAGAAATAAATCCAGGCACCTCATTGCTGAAGTGCTCATCATTGAGTAGTGGCGGCTCACCTTCATATAAGTCCATGTCAACCTCGCCTGTCAGTATGCTGGCGTATGACCTGACAGTAGGACTACCCATCAGTTACCGTTTTACTTCCTCCTAAGGGAACCTTTTGGGTTCCAAAACTACACTAGCCATGAGATATTTACCTAACCCAGTCAGGAAGTTGCTGGAGCGATTCTAATCGGGGTTCTGGGAGGTCATCTAAACCCGCACAATCCAACACATCTGATGAACAATTTATGTCCCCACTAACAACCCTCTCCGTACTCCTACTGCCAGTTCGCATAACACATTATAAACCTAATTTATGTCGAATACTGTTGCCGTTTTCTCTAAATGAAATGTAAATTTTAAAGGGAAATGGGTGGGTACCTTTCGGTTTCCTCGTTATGCTGGTTGGGATAAGTACGATGTAAGGGCAGAAGATCATTGGTTTCCAAAGGAGGCATGGGGGTATACAACTTCTGTTGTGGTACATCACCGTGTGACTTGGACAAAATTCCAACGCCGGTACCATAGGGTTTGCGAGACCTATACAATATTCCATATAAATTCAATCGACCAGAAAACAAACATAAAAATAAAAAAAAGACCAGTATTTTGACACACCCACCTAGCTACCTCCCGCGAAACAACAACGGGTGCAGAAGCGATGTTTCTCCCTTGGCCACCCCAACTGGAGCCGCCTGCGCCGCTGAAACAAACAACATACCATTCCAATTACAAAGGGAGAATGTGCATACAAGGGTTCTTCCCATACACATAACATTATTCAGATGTGTAACTTGTATGGCAAATTCACAGTGAAAGATAAACAACCCTACCTGGGCCTCGAAATATTCCCAGGAAACGTCGGGATATTAGCATTTGACCCTTTGAAAGAACAGTGGCTCAAATCTACAGTCTCGCCTTCAACGGTCACCTCATCAACAAAGAACGAAAACGTAGCGGTAAGCTTGTGCAGTTCAGGGCGAACCAATTCAGCAACATTCTGTGAATTCGAAATATCGACAAAACAAAATGCTCCGGTACTGCTAAGGAACACCTTCGAGTAGATTTTTAAACGCCTATTGGGGTTTAGCCCAAACACCTCATGTATCAACGTTGAGAAATCATCAACGGACATGGATTTACTGACTTTCTGGAAAACATTAGTACTTCCACTGTACTTGGGCTCGCTACTTGAGAAATCGCTTATGGTCCCGCCAGACCACAAAATCACGTAAATTTCGTCGTCCCCCCCACCTACAGGTGTTTCAATACAAGTTGTAACAAACAACTCAAAAAAAAAGGCCAGTAGACGTGACATCACATTACAGGAGCATACAATAAACACAACAACAGGTGCGTAGTGGGGACAATCAAAAGGGATGAACGGGCATTGCCAATTTAAATTTCTACTGCATTACTCATTAAAGCTGATGATATTTTATTCAACATAACAATACAGGTGCTACTGGTAGAAGAGTACAAGAGCATCACTTTCAAATACACAATCTATCTGTAATTTCCTTTACAAATCCGTCACAATCAGTTACATGCAAACACACTCCGGTAAGGGTAACAATCAAAAGAGGTATAACCCCTAACTGTGCCCAATAAACATACATCGCAAAACATGTATAACCCACTTACTGTTCAACCTCAAATTACAGAATATCAATGACCTAGATAAAAATACATTACATTAGGGTTTCTAGATTAGATTGAAACCATTACCATTCTTTAATTCATTAAAGATACAAAAGAATTGGGGTTAATTAGGGTTTATAGGTGGGAATCAGACTGTAAATCAAACTGAGAATTAAACGGATATACCTGTCGAAACATCGGAAATCTCCATGCTATAACAAACAGACAGTATGGTGAAGCAGAGAAGGGAAATTTCTCAGTAACCAGTGAAGTATTTCGGGAGGGAGAGAGGCTGGGGAGGAGCAGGGAAAATTTATGTTAAGTAGAGAAGAGAAGAAGAACCAGTATAGAAGAGAAGAAGATGAGAACCAAAACCGGAAATATGGGTCGGGTAAACATCAAACTATGGTTAGTGGGGTTCCTGTAGCTACGGTTAAGAGGTCGGGTTGAGTTAATTTTTGAATCGGCAACAGTAGACTGGATCGGCCAAAAAATCGGAACAGACATGGACTTCTATTTTCGAAACAGTAGCACACCAAAAGGATTAGCCAGCTACAGTCGAATACTGTTGCCGTTTTCTCCAATATTAATGTACACGTAATAAAAAGATACACATGTCATCAGGATTACCAAAAATACCCCTGCACCAAATAAAATTTCACACAAATCTCGCATACGTGTGGCATAATTCCCTATTCTTCATCTTCTTCTGTCTCATGGAATTTCTAAAAGCTTTCTGTCATTTATATCCATCGGAGTTCCATAAACGGAATCATCCGTCTTCTTTCGACTCCTATTTCATCAATACAAAATATGTTAGTCAATATTTTGCCAATGGTAGAGATTCTGGTAAAGCCCTTGATTATGGGGCGGGAAATGTTAGAAGTATCAGAAATCCAATTCGAGTTCTTGGTCATGAAATTAAAGATGTAAGCGTTTTCAGTTTCTTGTTTGAAGAATGGACTAAGAACTAATTAGCCAATAAATTTGATTTGGAATCTTAGAAATGAATGGATGTGGTCATAAGGCAGTGAACTGTCCGTATGAGTTAGTTAGAGCAAACGCAATGCTAGGACCCAAATGCCATATATGGGTATAGCCCATCGGCAGTGCAAAGGAAACCAAATGACCAAACCTATAAAACTCACTTTTTCGACCCAAATATAAGATAGCATTTGGGTTTGGTATAGGTTTGGCTGGACGTGATTAAATATCACGTACTCATTAAACGCTAATAATATTAACGTTTGGATGATAACGTTGATGGATAGAGCGTGGAGGGAGTAAACGTGATTTACATTCACGTTTTCTAAAGTATACGTGATTTACATTTGGGTTTCAAACCCAAACGTGATTTATAATCACTCTATATTTTCAAACGTGATTATTAATCATGTATGCTTTATGGCTTTTGTTGTTTGAGTTTCAGGGCTGTAGTTTTTGGAAGCAAATGTCATAACCAAAGCCAAATATGGCACTTGGTATTTGGCTTTTGACTCCCACCATTGCGTTTGCTCTTAGAGTTTTGGTTTGTTCCTAACTCGAAATCTAAGCAAAAAAACTCGGATTTTGATTGAAGTGGTTTAAGTTTTGATTGATTGGGGGGTTTGGATAACAAGATTTTTTATAATTCAGGATTAAAAGGGTTTTGATATTTTTTTTTGCATCTGCTCTTGAAGATGCTAACTTGTTTGCAATCATGCTAAGATGTTCATTTTTGTGATTGCTTGTTTTCTTAGTTTTAATTTTGCCCTGTAACTGTTTGGCAAAATGCTTAATTTGGGCATCATCATCACCCAGATGTACCACAAAACAGGGATGTCTCATTTAAGTTCAAGCAAGTAAACAACCAAGGAACATAGCTTGCTGCCATAAATTCTTGTATATCAATGGAGTAGATTGAAGTGGTATATTAAATTTCTGTGGAATTAGGAGATGGGTTCTACTTGGATTTGAAATCAGAGAAGAGAGGAGGGCTACAAAAAGAATGAAGTCTTGTACAGCAGAGTTATCATTTAAAGTTGAAGAAGACTAATCAAAATCTCGAAAATACGAGAACCAAATGAAATTAGTAGTGGTGATAATTAGTGACCCATAATCGATATAAATGGAGTTGCGAACTAGTTGATTTTCCTATTGCAAAATGAAATCATAGTGATTCGATATCATTCTCAATGAAGAAGATGAGGGTATTCTGGGTATTTTCATATTTTTCACGAGCCACGTGTCTGATTTGCCGACATGGATACTATTGCTGAATCGGATAACAGCCACATATGCAGATAACTGACGGAGGGGAGGTATCGCTAATTTCGATCTTTTTGGGGAGGGATCGCTAAATAGCAATCTTTACCGGGGAGGTAACGCAAAATAACCCATCTTTGTTTACCAAACTTTATGCAACGATTAGGTACAAACTTAAAATGTAAACTTACAGGAATTTGTTGTTCAAGGCGTAAAACACTGTCTAATTAGTGCTCTAAGAGCATCTCCAACAGTGGGTGAAGATCTTAATTTTTATTGCCACCTAAGATCTAAGACCCAAATTTTTTAAAAATCAATCTCCAGTAGTAGGGTTATTGAGTTTAGAAGTGATGACATGGCCTAGAAAAGGTGTTAGCCAAAGTCTTAACTAGACTTTCGGGAAGACCTTCAATTTTATTTATTTTCCTTTAATAATTAATCAAATTAAATCAAACGGTTAAGATTTTATCCTTACAAAATATCTTAAAGGTTAAAACAGCACTGTTGGAAATAGTTTATTGGGGCTAAGGTTAAGACACTTAAATCCTTCAAAATAAAAATCTAAATAAGACCTCTACATAAGAATATTTCCACCCACTATTGGAGATGCTCTAATAAGTGTGCTACTGTCAAGTAAGTTTAGGGCGTAGCGCAGTACATTTTACGTAACTGAGAAAGAAATGTGGACCTTATTCAATGATCATTCGTTCTACACTCCACGATCCTACTCAACCCCCTCTTGTTATAGGGAACTGCACATTGTTCGTGAATTTAGCCGCGACATTTTACACTGTACTACCCTGATACCGAAAGCACCATAGGGCAAACATCACAAATTCGGGTCGGATCTGGGTGTCCCGCTTTATGTTTCACTAGAATGGTGAGCACGCGATGCCCATGTGATGATTTTTTTTTTGAAAGATTAGTCTGTATTATTTAGATAGGCAAATGAAGTTACATGTAGATTGAATTGTACAGAAGTGGAAGATCTTATCAGTAACAATGGGAATAGCTGGAACGAAGATTTGCTTTCTCAACACTTTACACGGGTGGAAATCTCTGGCATCAAAAAAATTTACTTGTCGAATGATCTGGGTGAAGATAAACTCTTATGGATATTAAGCAAAAAAGGAGAATTTACTACAAAAAGCTTCCATCAACTTATGGCAGACAGTCGAGGGTCCAGCTCTGTTGATACGAGCAATGGTTTAACTGGAAACGGCTTTGGAAGATTAGAATTATACCTCCAAAAGTCCAAACCTTCATCTGGAGACTTATCCATAACGGAGTTGGGGTTCTGGGGAATATTGGCAGATTCATAAACTCCTTCGACACGAAATGCAGACTATGTGGGGAAAAACCAGAGACCATTGATCATTTATTTCTTCAATGTAATGCAACCCAAAATCTGTTGTTGCTTCTTCGCTAGGTATAAAGGTGCAGGAGCTTCCAAATGCCACTGTCAAAGACCTCCTTTCTCAATTGTTGAGTGTTAAGGATGAAGGTTTTTCATTTAGTTCTTGTGCCTGCCTTCTCTGGGCATGGTGGAAAGCTAGGAACAGGTTAGTGTTCGAGAAAAAAAGCCGTTTATCCCTGTCGTCATCCAGGAAGCAAATCACACTTTTAAAAGACACTACAGAATCATCCACAACGAGCCAGTTGATACTATCTTGAGTGAAAATACCACTGCGGAGAAATGGAGTCCACCTGATGTGAGAGATACAAAAATCAATATTGACGCTGCCTGCAAAAATGGTGTTAGCGCTACTGTTGTGGTTGCAAGGAATACTAGCAGAGCTTTCGAGGGTTGCGCTACAAAGTTTCTTGTTGAAAATAAACCTCTTACTGTATAGACCTTGGCTTTCCTTCATGGCACTCAATTTGCTTTACACAATCGTCATTTAAGGTGTGTTATTGAAGGCGATGCACAGACTATGGTGACTGCAATCAAAGACCCTGACAAGTGCCCCCACTGGCAGTTGGGACCTATTTTGGCTGACATCCGTAGCCTGTCTAGATAGTTATCAAGAGTCGAATTCAAGTACGTCAAACGAGAGGGTAATGAAGCTGCTCATTCCCTTGCCAGTTTTTCTTTGACTAACTAAATTTCTAATATTTGGTTAACTTCCCCTCCCCCTTGTATCACAGATGTTTTGGCATCTGAGCTTGTCCCCTAGTTTCCTTTATGTTTGTTGTCCAAAAAAAAAAAAAAACTTGAATTGTACAAAATAAACATATAAGGACCAAGTAAAACTAACATCCATTTACCGACAGATCCAACTACGTTAACTCTACCCCTTACATCTGCTCTTGATAAATTACAAGGATCCAAAACATACACACCATCTAACGAGCTTCTAACACATGACCAAAGACCAACAACAACCACTGAACCAACAACCGAACCGTTTCTAAAACACCAAAAGAAACACTGGTGCCAAGACCGTAAAGTCTTTAAAGTAGACCACCTAAGAAGGTGGCCCCAAATCTTCAACTGAACCTGATAGTAACCAACCCAATCATAAGTAACACCATGTGCAGAAACTGTCATATGAAATGCAACACAAAGCCAAACCCAATAGCGGTCTTCAGTAATAAGCAGTGTAACCAAGAGAGTGGAAGGCCACTCTCCCTGAACTATCAGAAAGTGGGTGAGTTTCTAATAGTTCTTGTGTCAATTCTTCATTGCATATGCGAGTGTTGGTTTTCATCCAACACTCTCAATCCATTTGAAAGTGCATCAACAGCCACTTCTTCATCAAAAGAGAGATCTTCAACCGTCATTTTGAAGGCAGGTCTGGAACTTTCTGACACTGTTGTGAAAGGCCTCCTTGACCTGAGCTTTCTGGTTCTGTTGTAGGTACCTCAAGACAATTGTGAACTGCTGAAACTGAGGTGTTACCCTGCGCAACCCCTTGCATCTGCTACAACTTTCGATTCTTTGCTGGAGGATGATGCTGCCAATTCAGAAGTAACAACATCCTTAATGAGAGTGCCATTGCTTTGAGTACTTGGCATTCCTCTTCTAGAATAGGTTTTGAGTATCACATTATCAGGCTTGTCAGTTCGGTGGACATAGTTATCTTTTCCATCTGCATTAGAGGGAGCAATTCGGCATGAAGATGGTGGCATTAGATGAGCAGCATCAATAGGCAAAGTGTTAGCTTTTGAACTTCTTTTTTCCGTCTTATGTGTATAACTCACTGCAACATTTGGAACTCCATTGATGAAGGAAATCTGCAAGGATATGTTAGCATCCTGATGTTTAAGAAATTGACAGATATCCTGAATATATTCCTTCAAGAAGAATCCTGAAAGATTTTCCAATTCTGGTTTAGTGAGATATTATTTTCCGGAACAATGTTAGTCGGGTTCAGAGACAGGCCTAAGAGATCCTGGTTCGGGGTATCCTTATGTGTGTCCAAATTTTGAATAGCGGGTGCCCTAATATTTGAATTGTCTTGTTGCACACTGACTTCTGATAATGGCACCCCCACTAAAACAGAGTTCTCAGAAAAAAGTTTTTCAACTTATTTCTCTTTTTGTTTTCTCAGCCTCTGAAGCAAATTGAGATGATTCATGGTTGCAATGTTCGACACCTCTTTTAATTCACCATCATTGGTTTGGGATGAGGATCGAGATGTAGGAGAAGCACTCCCTGAAGCTTTAGTATTAGTAGAAATCTTAGGAGTGACCGACATCCACTTATAACCTGCCATGTTGCTTGCCAGCATTTTTGGAACTTGTCTAGCAGTTGGCGACTCAGCTCGGGGTTTAAGACATGAATTTGAAGCTATGTCCAGCTCAATTGCTGAAGATGGCAAGGGAAAATCCGGTTAGTCACTAAAAAGGAACTGGTAAAGCTTACCTTTTAGCATGTTGTCATTATTTGATGTTGCATGTTGGAAATTTGTTGGTCATCAATTGCGGGAGGATCCATAGAAGGAGTAGTATTGGTGACATGCAAAGGATTTGCATCAACAATGTCTTCATTTGAAGGTGTAGATAATATCAAATGAAAGGTGTCACGGATAATCTCCCCATGTTGTTGCTGAGTTGATCAAAGGGAAAACCAGGATAGAAAACATGAAGTCTCTCTAAATCCGTAGTGCAGACCATTGCAACATGGTTCAAAAAACCACAGTTGAAGCACACAACTGGCAAATTCAAATAAACATATTGAACCCAATGTTGCTTTTTTTTACTTCCACATTGAATCCCGGCATAACAGGTTTAGTAAGATCAATATGAATTCTTACCTCTGTATCTGTTGCTTCAATAACACCTTTGAGGTTGTCTAGTTTTTTAGAGAATCCGGTAGAAAGTTAACTTGGGTCCAGTAATTTGCTTTAAGAAAACAAATTTCCGGGTACTTAACAAAGAACAACCTTTTTATGAGTAGTATCTGAGAGAATAACCTGAAAAACACCTGATTTGTTGGTAGGATGAACCTTGGTGATCTGCATGGGACTTCAAAGTGTAGTAAGTACTTTATGAAGATTCCATGTAGATGTTTTTCCAGTAAAGACTCATAAGACAGCACAGATATTCTCTTGATTTTGCATGAGAGCACTCATCCTATCTGATAATTCATAAACAACGAAGTTCTTGTAAGTTGGGATGATTCTTTCGCTTTTGGGAATGATTCTTCTTTTTAGAACGGAAGTTGTTATTTGGAGTTGGGTTAAAAGGTGATGAAGTTGGTTTTTTTTCCTTTTCTTTTCTCTTTAGTAGGACATGCTGAGTCCAAAGTTGAGTTAAGCTTGAGAACAAGAAAAAGAGGAATAAAGAATATTAGTAGCGTGAAACGTAGAGAAATAATGATGAGATTTTCCTTGGATAGAGAGGCAAATACTTAAAAGTAAAAAACTTAAAACATGTGCAAAAGATAGAGAACATGCAATGAGGCAATTAAAAAACGATGAGTGGAGAATAACAACCAGGATTGGGTAGCAGATATGACATAATCGAGAGAAGTAACATACCTCGAGTATTTTAAGAAGATTTAGCCGCAAAGCTGCAAGCATTGAGGAGCTCAAGTAGGAAGGCGTAAAGTACACACCTAACGAGTAGGAAAAGCAAATCAAAAGATATCTGACATGAATCAAAGAGTAAGGTACAACAGAAAACCAGTAAATGCATGCAAGCCAAGAAGAAACCAAGTAGAGGGACAAACTTAGCGATAGAAGTGAAGGTGGCCAGATATACATGCAGCTAGGTAGCAAGAAAGAAGCTGATTTATGTAGTCTATGTATCGTTCATGATAACATGGTCCAACATTGCATGCAAGAGGATCTACATACTTGGTAAGGAAACTAATCCATGGAAAGTTGGATGATTGAAGAAGCATGCATGAAGAACTGGAAGAGCGGATGATAGTGAAAGTTTGAATCGAAAGATAGTGATTCAACTCATTTATCGCCGATCTCAGAACTTACGGTCCAACATCTTCTTGTCTAATCTGCCCATGCGATGATGAAAGTGACTGTAAAACCATAATTATTTTGAAAACTATAAAATAGGGGTCAAAATCGAATAATGTACTCCAGTGATAAGCGTAAATACATTATCATAATAGCGCCTTAAATATAATTGAGCTACTCATTTAAATTTTTTGCCCACGGTAATTGAGTTATTCCAAATAAACAGGTAAGGTGTCCCGCAGTTTTTTTAGTAAACGTTCAATTTTTAAAAATAAAATCCTAATCTTTTTAACATTTGCTTGAATTTAGTCCTTTAACTTGCATGTGTTATAGCATAGTTCGGTTGAACCCACTTGCGTAGTTATATCAAGTCAATTGTCAAGTTTAGTCGTCAAAAATCAACCCTTGATTTAGTCTACAATGTCACTGTCGGACTAGGATAGATTAGGTAGGGTCCACAAACTCGATTGGGTACTTAGTTTCTAAAGCAAACTATTTTCCACTTTTTGTTCCAAATCTTTAAAACACTATGGGTTAAACCAATGTACCGAGACTCAGAGAACTATCCTTCATTCCTTTTTAACATGATCAATATATACAACATCATCGACTATTAAATTGATAGAATGGTAGATACGAAATCAAGGAATATACTTACTAACCTTTTGACGAGAGGACAATAAATATCAAGTGTGTAATCTCCAGTCTTCAATCTTCAAATGGTCTTCATCTCAACACCTAGTTTGTCCAAGACCGAGAATGGCATTGTAGACTAAGTCAAGGATTGTGTTTTGGCGACTAAAGTTGACAACTGACTCAGCATACATAAAAAGAAGGGGTACCGTAATACAACCAACTTTTCGTTTGGGCTCGTGAGTCTTATGGTAAGATATGGAAGATCTAAAAAATCAACACCCAGATTTGTTAATTGGAGTAGGATCACAAGTGATCAGTCCAACTCAAGAAAAGTCTTGGCAAATCCCCTGGATGGATTTTGGACTTACTCGACGGTTACGAATAACGTACTTCTTGTGTTTGCTTTAATTATATAATCAGAGAAATAATGCGGAAAGTAAAAGCACACAAGACACCAGAGATTTTTTTAACGATAAAACTACGACCTGTAGAAAAACCTCGGGAGCTTGTCCAGATTGAACACCAGACAGTACTAACTGTCTACAAACACTAGCCTACTATAAGACTTCGGTCTGGGATGTAGCAGAGACCAACTCTGGCCCTCCAAGAAAATTGGCTATTGTCGTACTCCTTACATCTCTTGGATCCCGCAAGACCCTACACACTTGATTCCCCTAGCTGACGTCCTTTACAAGCATAAGAGTTGTTTTAACCGTTGTTAAAGGCTTATGTCAACAATACCGGCTTTGCAACCTTAATTACTGACTGTATTTTTCGAATTGTACTCTTTAGTTTAACATACGTAAGTTTACTTCCTTCGGATTGCTCCAGGTCATACGGAAATCTACTTTACAAGCGGGGGCTGCAAGTAAACCGAGTAAACTATATGCCCAACTTGTCTACCTCAGCTGTGAAAAGAATCACTTAAGAAACTTACACAACTGGAGCTAACTAGGTCTTACAACACCGTGTGCAGCCGTACGTTGCTTCCTTCAACCTTGTAAGTAACGTATTAGTTCTTGAAAGACCTTATTGCAGAAGAGAAGGACCGTAGAATAGACAAGAACGTGATCAGGTCACCAAGGTTACACGTTAATCTGATAACAACCACAAAGGTACGTTATCGCCTGCCTGTGCTTCCCAACTCTCAAGAGAAGTCTTTATAGTCGTTACGTAAATCCACAGAGGAACTGCTACCTAATAGAGGATGACTACCACAAAAAGCTTACACCGAAGTGAAAAGAGTTTACGATCAATTCCACAGAGAAACTTCACGTATGCTTGATGCTTGTGGTTTTCGTTCTTTAATCCTTTATTTATAGCACTCAATAAGATAGGGTTCTTTGAGATAAAGCAACAGATTTCTTAACCTACAAGTTAGAAAGTGGCCAAGTAAAATGTGTCGTTAGTAGCTTGCACACAAAGAAACGGTAGGTTAATCTCAATTCGAATTTGTCTGCCAAGTGGTTTGTTAGCTCTTAACCACTTAAAGATAGAAATCCAATGACCATGAGAACACCTTTATCTTATTGACTCATTGAGATTCGTTGGATAGACCACAAAGGATATTTTCCTGATCAACCAATTCCAACTAGAGATAAGGAGTTAGTTGTTTAACCCGTGTGAAATACCGTTGAATATTCACTCGGACAGTTCGTGAACCGTCCATCTGAATTCCGACCAAATACATCGAATTTGTGGTTCACGTACATGTACGTGTACAGATTAACGTTTTGGAACTCAGGAGTAAAGTCTGGAGTCACTGTTCACGAACCAGTTCGTGAACCGTCGTCACTCAGATTAAAGTTTAAACTGGATCTGCTGGAAGTTCTGGGCTGGGCCAGTACTTAGACGTGTGAGACGCCCTCAACTATAATCCATGGACTCTACTCTAGAGTACTCCTTTAGATTCTCCCAGATTCCTATATGTGAATTGCAAGAAAACCATTGCTACGGAAAATGTATTGAATTTATCTCATGTACCTTATAAACTTAGTATGGTGGGAACACATACTAACATAACTCATGGTTATGTAGACAAGAGTACAAATCTCAATCGTTATATCTCTACTAAAGTAGCCGACTATTTCGAAAAATAGAATAAGTAAAATAGAAGAAATTCCATATAAAGTCATAACTCCTACTAACCTTTTGTCGATAAAGAATATTTGATGTCTTTTTTGTAAACGCAGTCTTCGTCTTCAAGGTCTCTAGTACTTCATATATATCCCAATTCTGAAATATAAACTATAGTAGGCTAAATCAAGAATTGTGTTTTGACACCTAAAACTGACAACTAGTTTGGCATACCAACGCCAGTGGGTTTGACAAGACAATGCCCTAACAATCTCCCCCTTTGTCAATTTTAGTGACAAAACCAATATATTACATACGGATTCAAAAAAGATATTATAATTAAGATCCAACCCAGATGTATCTTGATTTCTTGAATTCTTCAACTTCTCCTTTGAGTCTTGATGTGTTCGTTTAACTCTTGTTGAAAAATCCATAGACAATACCACACACTACACCAGATCCTGTATTGAGCAACACTTTGATTTTTTCATGTGCAACGAATATATCCGTTGCAAAAATTGATATATCCGTTGCACATATGTGTGTTACCGAAAAAAAAAAAAAATAGGGACAAAGGCGGGTACTTTAATTATTTCATCGAGGGCTTAATGTAAATTTCATTACTCTTAGTATTTACTCAACATTTTCTTTTTTCCCTCTATTTTCTCCCGACTTCTTTTCTTTTTCTTCTCTGCGGTCTTCCTCTGCTATCTCTGCTATCTTCCTCGGCAACAAATCACACACTGTAAGTTTTTGATAAACCCTAATTCAGTTTGTACTTTAGTTTTTCGAGTCATAAGATTTGATTTTGGCTAATTTATGAAAGCTAGGGTTAGGGTAAGTATTATGAAAGCTAAGGTTAGGTCAAAATTGATTTTTGAATCTGTTTTTGTTCTTTTGGTTCTAGGGGTTTGTTATGGTTGGATAATTTGATGTCGGGGTGTTATGATAGAAGATGTATGTGTTTGTTTGTGCAGGAGTTCCGGATTTTTCCAACCCTAAAACAGAAACTTCAGCTAGGTATAAACCCTAATCGATTTGATGTTTTTCTTTCTTTTGAAATATGGTTTATCTCAATTTAATGATTTTTTTAGGGTTTTGTTCAATTTAGATTTTAGGGTATAGGTTAAAGCCACAATATGGATGTCTTAAACAGACCTAGTAGACCTCAACCAAGAGCCAGAAGACCTTGGTCATTCTCAGGTGAGACTTTCTTTTGTTTTGTGGTGTAGTGATATTGGTGTTAATACGGGTGATGGACCTCCAAGTCCTGCTGCTTTATCATGTTCTTTTGGTGGTGGTAGTGGTGTAGTGGACTAGTGCTAATATGCTTTCGAGATTACTGACAGAGGATCCAAATCAAAGACTGGGTGCTAATGGAGCGTCAGAGGTAATTTTTATTACTAGTCAGAAAGTAAATTAGATATTGAAAATGTGCATCTCTTAAAAGAAAGTCATAATGATAGTGATTTTATGATCCAGGTGAAGCAACATGTTTTCTTCAAGGATATTAACTGGGACACACTTGCCAGGCAGAAGGTAAAACTGACAATCTTTTCTAACCCCTCCACGTCGTGTGCCTATATTCAAAAATTAGAAAGAATTTTGCTTCTGCAATCTGATAAGTTAACCAATTGTGATGTTCCTGGTAGTGAAGCCCATGCACTTGAACATGTAAATTTAGCCACGTAGTTGTTTTATAGGGCCCTCTGTTTGCGACTAGCTTTAGTGCTGTGTTTTGATATTGCAAGTGCTACTAAATCTTTTTATCAAAATAGCCACATGCACACGATCTGTCTAATCTGAAGTTGTGTCACAATCAAGTTACTAATGGCAATGATAAATGGACAGTTGATGTTGTTGTTGAAGATATGAAGCCTTGTCCATTTAGAAAACAGATTGGTTATTGTTAACTTTCTTTAGAAACACGGTACTGGAGTCACTGGCGACAAAATAGTAGCAGGGCATGTTCACTTTAAGTTTTTGTTTTAGGTGTAAAACAATAAAGAGAATCTGAGGGGTAAAGTGTGAAGTGTGATGATGTAATAAAAGATTGTAATGGTATTCGAGAGGTCAAGATCGAACAAGACTCGCCTAAACCAAGAAATGGCCGTTCGAATGTTGCTTCAGTTACAAGAAGAGAATATAGGGTTGGTTTAGGGAGGGAAGCAGAGAAAGATGAGATCAGAGAATTGCTATGATTTTTTGTGATGTTATGATTGATGTTGCTAAAAGAATGGATATTCAGTTCTCACTAGATATTGAATGCTGAATGAGAAGAGTTAATCAATTATCGATAAGACAGATTGATTATACTTGCACTGAATTAAACTGTTTGTTCTGTTGAACTTGTTTTTTCCAAACTGGTCGAGTGACCTATTTATAGCAATAGCAATCCTAACTGATCTCGTAAGAAGTGGAAGAAGTAGAAGAGTGGGAGTGAGGAGTGAGTGGGGTCAGTTGTTAAGAGTCTTGCGCCTAATAACAGGGAAGACTAACAACCCACTACTTTATCCCATCTTTCCAGCAACGTTCACACGACCTAGTGTCTTTCCCGTTGAGTGATTGAGCCGTTGCAATCACACGTGTCGTAGACCGCCAAACCAAAACCCTAAAGAATATCCCCCCATGTAACTTACTTGATTCTCGTAAGATTTGTTAAATATTTGTTTAAGTCAAAGATGACTAGATGCAAGTCGTACCAATTACTGGTAAACTCAGGACTTTGCAATAAGATAGAGATTTAAGTGATAAGCTTGAATATCTCTTTGAGATTTGGTCTAAGGATTGAGCCGGGCAATCGCCATTTAAACCAATGAGATAAGCCTAAGGGTTGAGCCATGCAACCGCCATTTAGACTGAGAGGATTTCAGCAACTCTCTGTGGCAATAGTCAAGTAAATACGACTTTCAGTTTGCCATAAATGTGAGAAATTGGCTTGTGGCATGTAATGCACCAATTCTCTGAGTAATGAAGACATATGAATGTCCAAAATAATATGAGTCATAGCCATGAGCCATGATTAAGAATTATAGCACTGATTTATAGAAGTGAGTCCATAATCAGGAAAAACAGACGAATGATGCTATCACAGCATAACCATCGTCAAGAATGCATAAGCATTGCCAATCCAAGACCTAAAGATAGGCCACAATGATAATAATAAGCCATGTTACATAGCATAATAATCCCATGAGGAAGTTAGGTATAGGACGTAAAAGGATAAGCCATAACATTATGTTATCTTCAGATTTCTGGACAGCTTGCACGTTGTCCATTCATAAAATCACCTAGGCCAGCCTATAATCTATAAAATTCCGAATTTTTAGTATGTTATAGGGAACTCACAGAGGAAAAACTTTCGTGAAGGAAGCACCCCCTAATTGTTCACGGATTGGGCTGTAAAAATCGCCCATTGACGAAATACGTGAGCTGCCAGATTTCTGAACTCAATTAGGAAACTAGAGTATTATGGACTCAATAAAATCCATAATCCTCTAGGACTTGGATCAGTGGGATCCATAAATAGAGGGGAGGCTAGGGAAAGATATACTCTAGCTCTAAGAAGGCAAGGATAGCCGTGAGGAGGAGAGGATGATCATGGACCTCCATGAGTACAAGCGAGGGAAAGTCATAAGGCCCCCACAAATTATGTGAGGGACAACCATAAGGCCCCCATAAATTAGGCTAAGCATGGTCATGAGGCCTCCAACATTTGGCCAAGGCATAACCTTGGGCCTCCAAGAGTTTGGCCAAGGCATGGCCATGGGGCTCCAAAGAATAACCTAGGGCATGGCCGTGGGCGTCCAAAACTAAGCAAAGAGAGGATGCGTGGGCATCCACATATTAGGCAAGGGGTGGAGCAAGGGCCCCCAAACAATTGAGCAAGGGTGATGCCATGGGCATCCAAAGATCAAGGCGAGCTATAAACATGGATACCCGAAAAACTAAAGACAAGGATGGCCGTGGACGTCAAAAAATCAGGCCAAGGAGGTGGCGTGGACACCCAAAATCAGGCCAAGCTAATAAACGTGGATATCCAAGGTTTAGGGCAAGCTAATGGCGTGGATATCCAAAGTTAGGGCAAACTAATGGCATGGATATCCAAAGACTAAGGCAGGGAATGGTCGTGGGCCTCCAAGGATTAGACGAGGGAGGATGCGTGGGCATCCAAAGATAAGGCAAGGGAGGATGCATGGGCATCCAAAGATGAGGCAAGGAGAATGCCGTGGGCATCCAAGGATGAGGCAAGCTGGTGGCCGTGGGTATCCAAGGATTAAGCAAGGCTAATGCCGTGGGCATCCAAGGATTAGGCAAGGCTAATGCCGTGGGCTTCCAAGAACTAGGCAAGGAAGATGGCGTGGATACCCAAGGACTAGACCAAGGCCGTGCATATCCAATGTCATGCCAAGGAGTGGCGTGAAGCATCTAGGGATTGGCTCGAGCATGAGCTACGCTAATGCGCATGCGTAGGTATTTTTTACGTATAGACTAGGGATATGGACCATGCTACTAGGCTAGGGTCGTGAGATATCAAAATACAGCTAATGGTAATTAAATATCTTATCCCTATTGTAAAAATAAACTCGTACCTTGTCTCGAATTATCCCAGGATGCCAGAAATTGATGTGAAATTACTCATGTGACCTTCTCGCCAAAAAACACCATCAACATTAAGTCCCATGCGCAGCATGGAACCGTGAGTGTTCCAGGGTGAGCATAAGTTGATGGACCAGCCACATCCGCATAGAAGCCTTATCCACGAACATGGAGTCCAATTACAGGGCCTAAAGACGAAGCCCGCTCAAGCAACATCCAAAGAGTCCTAATCAGGTCAGGACCCTCTCCAAAAACCGTGCGTGATATATGCATTCACGCAAAAAAAATTTGTTTTGTGAAACTTGCCTTTCTTCTCTTGAGTTTGTTCTCCCTCTCCCATAAACACAGTATTCTGTAGACTGGAAGATCAAGATGACTGACAATGAATCCCATAATTCTTCTTGTGCCGATGATGAAGTCACATCCACCACAGCTGTAAGAGAGATCCCTCATATCAACGATGAGTTTGAAGAAAGCTTTCTTCCTTTCGTAATCGATTGTATACAGAAAATACTTCCTCATATGAGTGTATTCATCAATTGTTTCTCTCGTGTTAATAGCATGAGTCTCTGGACCAGGAAAGTCCTCTTTCTCTTGCGTGTAATCCCTTCACAGAGCTCAACTTTCACAGCTTCACTTTTACAACTCATCGTAACACTTCTTGTAACATAAACAATCTTTGTTTATGACTTACAAGATGTATGAACGATATATATATATATATATCTTTGAAGAAGAGTGTGTTTCTGATGATCTAAAAGACTTAAAGGAATCTTCCAGAATTTGCGACGCGAACGGTTCGCGAACTGGTTTGCATACTGATACACTCGACTTTGTATTCAGAGTTTATCCAGTCTCGTAAACACGAATTTCCATGGAGAATAACCCCTGTAGAAATATGTTTAAATACAACATTATTACTAGTGACTTGAACAACCACAATAACAGGAACAGATTCCTGATACAAGTCATAATGTGAGGATGCATCCCCAAACTGCACTTAAGCAGTTGGAGTGTGAGTGCTAGACTGACACGGGGTGTTGATTGTAGAGTGGTTGCTAGAGACTGATTCGGGCTTAGAGTTTTTCTTACCCTTTTCATTTCCTCTTAAACTTTCCATGTTTTTCAATGCTCATTTGAATTGCTTCAGGGCTTTGTTCATTTTATCTTTGTCGGCTTGGAGCTTAACTACAACTCGTTTATTTCCCTTAAGAAGCCGACACCTTCCTTGGACATGTCAAGTTTTGCCACAGTACTGGCTATTCTTAGAAGGTTTTCCATCCTGAGTTTTGGCTTTCTCTGGTACACCTATGATTTTTTCATTAGATGGAGGACTGCATCTAGCCATAATGAAAGTATTTTTCTTGGTGTATGGGTTAATATTGTACCCTAACCCGTTGGTGTTTCCTAAGGCTTTCTGACCAAATAACATTATTGCTACTTTATCCAAGCTACCAGTCAGTCTTTGGAGATCATTTTTTAGGGCATCAATTTCTTTATCTTTAAGTGATAAAGTTGAGGAGAAATCACTACTTAATTTCTCAAGTTCATGATCTTCCAGGAGTAAGGTTTTCTCTACCTTTTCAAGATCAGTTTTTAGCTGAAGATTTTCTTGAAATAGGTCCTCGCTCTTGATGATCAATTCATGAATTAAATTGTCAGCTTCATCTGAAGCATTTTCCATGAGGGCAATTTCTTCATGTTCTAGTTCAAATTCATGTTGGTCGGACATATCATCGAACCGAGCATAGAGAGCATTATCCCTTTTATAATAATCCTTACTAGGGCATATGTCTTTCATGTGTCCAAAGTCTAGACACTTGAAACACTGCACTTCAGAAAAGTCATCCTCATCCCTGTCAGAATTTGGTTTTAGTGCTGGTAAGGATTCTCTTCTCCTGAATCGCATGTCTCTTCTAGATCTGAGAAGATCCTTTAATTGATGTGTAATTAGAGACTGTTCAGTTTCCACTTCTTTATTGTTCACAGTCATCTGCCCATGAGAATTTTTGTGGAGAGGAGGTGCACGAAGTGCTTACAGCTTCAAAAGTGATAGATTTCTTTTCATCAGTTCACTCATGATCGAAGATCTTTAGCTTAGCAACAAGGTCACTTATTGTTATAGTTAAGCCATGCACTTATTGGATGGCATGTTTCTTAATTTGACTTGTATCTTGAGGGTAATGACCTCATAAGTTTACACACAATCTCCCATTCCGGAATAACTTTTCCTAAGGTGTGACATGCATTCACTATCTCAGACAATTTGTGGTTAAATTCTTCAAAGGTATCATCCTCAAGCATCCGAAGGTTTTCCCAGTCAGACATTAGGTTTTGAAGTCTAGCTCTTTTTTTTCCTGCTAAATTCCCTTCGAATACGGTCCTTAATATAATCCAAGCCTCTTGCGAGGTTTCACGTGTGGCCACGTGATGGAAAAGATCAGGTGTTATTGCATGAATGATAGCGTTAAGCCCATCATAGTTTTGATTAGCGGCTAGAGTTTCCACCTCATCATAATCTGCTATGACTTTGGGGACAGATTCACCCTCAACTTCGATAGTTGGTGGTGTGTATCCTTTGTCAACATAAACCCAAGTTTTGAAATTACGGGCTTGCAAAAACGATCTCATAACAGTCTTCCACCATAGGTAATTGGTGCCCTCAAACTTTGGTGGTACGTTACAAGCTCTTACACTTTGTTCCATAATTCACAAGCCTCGATAAACATAGACAGTTCCGCCTTTTAATGTGCTTACCGGCTCAAATATCAATATCCAAATCTGTTAACCGAAGTAGGATCACAAATGGTCAGTCCAACTCAAGACAAGTCTTGGAAAATCCTCTGGATGGATTATGGACTTACTCGACGGTTACGAATAACATACTTCTTGTGTTTGCTTTAATTATATAATCAGAGATATAATGAGGAAATTAAAACTACACAAGACGCCTGAAAAAAATTTAACGAGGAAACTACGACTTGTAGAAAAAACCTCGGGACCTCGTCCAGATTGAACACCACACAGTACTAACTGTCTACAAACGCTAGTCTACTATAAGACTTCGGTTTGGGATGTAGCAGAGACCAACTCTAGCCCTCCAAGCGAATTGGCTACTGTCGCACTCCTAACATCTCCTGGATCCCGCAAGACCCTACACACTTGATTCCCCTAGCTGACGTCCTTTACATGCCTAGGAGTTTCTTTAACCGTTGTTAAAGGCTTATGTCAACAATATCGTCTTTGCAACCTTAATTATTGACTGTATGTTTCGAACTGTCTACTTTAGTTTAACATACATAAGTTGACTTCCTTCTGATTGCTCTAGGTCATACGGAAATCTACTTTACAAGCGGGGGCTGACAAGTAAACCGAGTAAACTATGCCCAACTTGTCTCTACCTCAGCTGTGAAAAGAATCACTTAAGAAACTTACACAAGTGGAGCTAACTAGGTCTTACAACACCGTGTGCAGCCGTACGATGCTTCCTTTAACCTTGTATGTAACGTATCAGTTCTTCAATGACCTTATTGCAGAAGAGAAGGGTCGTGAAAAAGACAAGAGCGTGATCAGGTTACCAAGGTGACAGGTTAATCTGATAACAACCACAAAGGTACGTTATCGCCTACCTGTGCTTCCCAACTCTCAAGAGAAGTCTTTATAGTCGTTACGTAAATCCACAGAGGAACTGCTACCTAATAGAGGATGACTACCACAAAAAGCTTACACCGAAGTGCAAAGAGTTTACGATCAATTCCACAGAGAAACTTCACGTATGCTTGATGCTTGTGGTTTTTTCTCTTTAATCCTAAATTTATAGCACTTAATAAGATAGGTTGCTTTGAGATAAAGCAACAGATTTCTTAACTTACAAGTTAGCAAGTGCCCGTGTAAACGTGCTCGTTAGTTAGCTTGCACACAAAGAAACCCTAGGTTAATCTTAATTGGAATTCTTTTAACATTTATCTGCCAAGTAGTTTGTTAGCACTTAACCACTTCAAGATAGAAATCCAATGACCATGAGAACACCTTTATCTTATTGACTCACTGAGATTCGTTAGATAGACTACAAAAGATATTTTCGTGATAAACCAAGTCCAACTAAAAGATAAGGAGTTAGTTGTTTAATCCGTGTGAAAATCCCGCAGAATATTCACTCGGACGGCTGAATTCCGACCAAATATATCAAATTTGTGGTTCACGTACATTACATGTACAGATTGACGTTTTGGAACTTAGGAGTAAAATCCGAAGTCACTATTCACGAACCAGCTCGTGAACCGTCGTCACTCAGATTAGGGTTTAAACTGGATCCGCCGGAAGTTCTGGGGGGCCAGTACTTGGACGTGTGAGGCGCCCTCAGCTATAAGCCATGAACTCTGCTCCAGAGTACTCCTTTATATTCACCCAGATTCCTACATGTGATTTGCAAGCAAACCATTGCTACGGAAAATGTATTGAATCTATCGAATGTACCTTGTAAACTTAATATGGTGAGAACACATACCAACATAACTCATGGTTATGTAGACAAGAGTACAAATCTCAATCGCTATATCTCTACTAAAGTAGCCGACTATTTCGAAAGATAGAATAAGTAGAATATAAGAAATTCCTATAAAGTCATAACTCCCACTAACTTTTGTCGATGAAGAATATTTGATGTCTTCTTTGTAAACACAGTCTTCGTCTACCAGGTCTCTACTACTTCGTGTATATCCCAATTCCGAAATCCAAACTATAGTAGGCTAAATCAAGAATTGTATTTTGATACCTAAAACTGACAACTAGCTTGACATACCAACGCCAGTGGGTTTGACCGGACAATGCCCTAACAATACCAATGCCAATGGATTCAACCGAGGAATGCGCTAACACAAAATTTCTAACCCACATGCGCCACAACCAAAAGGATATCCTTGGTAACTGATTTTGTAAATTTAATAAAAGGTATGTTTTCGGTTCCTAAAATCCTTTGGAATAAAATACAGTATGAGCGCATTTATTGGTTTTTAATAGGATTTCAAATATTTGTAGTCACTTAAATCGATGAAGATCTCAAGCCGGGAAAATCTATTTTCAGTTGGAGAACTCATTTTCCTTACGTTTTAAGATTAATGGGTTTTGCAAACCGATACCATATTTACAAGTTATATAGATTTTGATTATCTACTGGATTTGATCTTCAATATGAAAAAAGAATTGTTACAAGAAATCACTGGCAAATTCATGGCAAAACCAACTTTGGACAAAAAAGCAACATCGTACACAATTCAAAGTGCATTCCATGTTAAATACTCCTTTTATCCCGCACATACAGACGGTATTTTGGATTTTGGTTGTCCTATTAAATATGCCAACTCTAATTCCAATATAATACACATGTATATATCATCATACACAATTGTGTTCGTGTTCTTAGAATTGGGAATATGCTAACAGAGGGAAATAGGAAAAACAATGGATGTTTATGCAATTAAGAGGTTTATATATTCCACCGATATATGTGGGACAAATGGAGTGCAAATAGTTCGAGAATTTGCAATGCATGCATTTGGCCATTCGCTCACACTTGTGTCGGCTAAAACTATATAATTTACCATGTATGATATATTATTATATGCTACACTTGTTCATCCATAGGTTGTTTGGATTGACATTTGACAACATGTTGTATGGTTATATTGTTGTTGGACTAGGCAATGTGAATGGTATCGTAGAAGATACCCAGACTGGAAGGGAACTGACTAGCGGTCAGCGGAACTAAAATCATTTCTTGAACATTAAGTGGCTCAATGATTATGCTAAACGAGCTTTTTTTAAGAGACTTGATTTTCTTGTAAATGCTTGGCTTGTATGGTACAGGAAACAAAGATAATGATGATGTCGCAGTAATTAGTCGCCACTTCTCTCCAACTTGTGTTTACCTTGCGAGTACAAAAACAAGGAATTATTTTGGCTGGATGTGGCATAAATATTGTGGTTGGACGAATAAAGTCTGGTGTATGTCTGGTGAGCAAACTGCAGTTAGGTTAAAATAGTAACGTGACAAACTAGGTGGTGAACCTTAAAATATAGAACTTTGGATGGGTTTATCTTTTATCAGGAGTTGGTTGACTTGTCATCGCATAGAAGATCTTTTAATCGGCCTGATAAGCATGAGAACCCTTTGTAGAGTCATCTACACAAATTTTTAATTTTCTTTAGTCTCGGTATAAACTATAGTAGTTCCAAGAAAACTATTTTCTTAAGATACCATTATTTTCTTGGATGTTTATAGGGCAGAAGTTAGACAACTTCATATCATTTTTATGGTTTCTTATGGTTCCACAGGTTTAAAACTACATCTTGACATGAGCAATAACTAATATTTGAGCATATTATTATGTGGAGCTAGCAATGGAATTGGGGTGTAAAACTTCCAAACTTTAGTCTACCTATATATGGCTTCTTTTATCTGGAATGATGTGTGGTGGAAACAATGGATAAAAAATTGGCTCCGTGGAAGCACAAGTTTTTATCAAAGACGGGGAAATTTTTCAGCTGAAAATCCAAGTTTTTATCAAAGTGGTTTTGACTTTATTCGATTGAGAAGCAAGATTCACAACGGAAAATCCAAGTTTTGTGGATGATAACCCATTTTGAAAACATCCGTTGTATTCGTGATCACGTTGATACGATAGTTATGGATGATATCTCCGTAAGGTTTTGGAAGGATTGGTGGCCAAACAGAAGATGTTTTAAAGTCAAGTACCTAATACTTTTCAAATTAAGCATCAATGAAGAAGCTATTATTCAGGAAGCTTTAGTAATGACAACAAGTGGCAATTAACTATCTCGGGGGCGTAGATGCTGCATAAGGTATAGATTTACTCGTGTTAAAACATATCTCAGATACATGTAACTGACTACCAGCGAAGACAACCATCTGTACAACAAGCAAACATATCCGGAGAGTATTTACACTGCTTTGATAAAAGAAGAAAATGATGATGACTCGAACCAAAACACATTCAAATCAATGATATGGAAATCTTCAATCCCACCATAGGTATCTTTCACTTGGGTTATTCTACATACTTTTCTTCTCATTGATGTGATGCTGGATCATAGAGGTATTCATATTCATGTACTTCTTGTCAGTTGTGTGGTATTAGTCATGTGGAGAACGTTCATCACCTTATGTTACATTATGCTCTCTCATGTACTATTTGGTGTTATTCTTTACAGACCTTGGGCCTTAGGTGGGTGTCTGCCATGCATGTTAATACCTTATTGTTTTGTTGGGGAAGCCAAGATAAATCAGGCAGAAGAAATAAAACCGAGAAAGAGAATAATAAATAGAGTAAGGATTTTTTTCTTTGGTGTTCAGGGAATGATATTGTGATAGGAAACTCTGTGTTCAAATGCATTATAAATTGGGAATATGTTTTTATGGAGTGGTGTAATTGTTGTATTTGTCTTCTTGGTTCTTTGGGCTCTTTGATTTTTTTTTTAGATCATTTCTATTATTTTTTTTTTTTAAATACTCCCTACGTCCCACATTAGTTCAGCTATTAATTTTAAATTTTTGTCCCACATTAGTTGGGCTATTCCAAATATATACAGTACATCATATTTCTAAAATTACCTTTTTGATTGGTTATTATTATCAAATCTTGGTATATGAGATATATATGTATGATTTCACAGTCATATTTATGCTCGTTAAGTATATGTTTTAAATTGCTTTCCAATGATACAAAGTTTACAAATATACGTGCCATAATTAGAGATATATGTTGTTTCTTAATTTTTACTATTTTCTTATTTGTAAACAATAAAAATTACTCTACTTCTTCATTGTTTATAACTGTGCAAAGTTGAGATAACTCAGTTAACGTGGGACGGAGAGCGAGTAAAACTTTTTCTTTCGAGAAAAACATACGGTGTTATACATATATATATACTCCATCTCGAGAGAGAGAGAAAGGATCCCCTCACACTCTTAATCTCACACTATCTCACACTTTCGGCGTCATTTTTCGTATAAAATCCAAACGGCATCGTCTTTGAAGCTAAAATTTGAGGAATATGTTTATGTTACTGATATTTACATTCCTACCAAAAATTAGTGTTTTTCGAAATACCAAACTCATTATATACCGATCTTAATTTCAACCGTTAAATATCCGTTGATTTTCAAACTAGTAAATAATGGTGATATACGTTTCAGAATGTGCTCATTTTTGGTAAAATATAGAGCTCTGTTAGAAGAACATATCCCTAAAATATTAGCTTCCAATCGGATACCGTTTAAGTTTTATACACAAAATGGTGCCAAAAGTGTGAGATAGTGTGAGGTTAAAAGTGTGAGGGGATCCTTTCTCATATATATATATATATATGAGAACATGTATTTTTTTTAATATGTTATACATATATATATATACATGAGAGTTTGAATCAGACTTACACCATATGTGTTTTGGTCTGATTTGAGGACTGCATCTGATTTGGTGAATATCAGATCGTTTGTGTTCATTTTTTAGATGTATGATTCAACGTACGATTTTAATAATTTTATTAGTCATATATAATGTGCCATATCCAGATTAGCCAGACTCAGACGAGTCGTTTGAAACAGAGAAAAACAAAAAGAGTCCACTTATATGTAACACTAGGGAGTGACCCGTGCCGTGACGGCACGGGCTATTTCACAGTTCAACCATTCCACGTGGTGTTTGGTGCTCTTTAATGACATAATAATACAACAAATTAAAATTAACAAAGCAAATGCATTAAAAAAACACTCTGTATGAAATAATAAAATCATCAAATGCAAAAGTCGACAATCAGTCAATCTGTATATTGTGGGTTAAACCCATTCCATCGTCTTTCAGTTTTGTTATAATCTGCAACCACCAATTACTTTAAACACATGACATTATCAATTTCCCCTACCACTACAATACAACTAAGCGCTTTTAGTAGAATTCATAGCAATTCCGTCAACCCTTAGAAATCTATTTAAGATGTGTTTGATAACATTTAATTCTATGGAATTAACTCTCTTTCCATGGAAGTGAAAAGTTTTCCGCCATTCTCGTTTAATTAAAATCTTATTACATAAGTTGTGTGCCCATTTTTTTATTTAAAATATCTATTTTTAATTTAATTCTATGTAATTCCATGTAATTCCATGGAAAGTCTTTCCTTCCATTCCCTAGAAA
>JAJJMA010203624.1:0-11899 GCA_023529015.1 Papaver nudicaule | reverse complement strand
TCGTCCAGACCTAAACCATAAGACTCACGAGCCAAAACGAAAAGTTGTTAGTATTTCGGTACCCCTCCTTTTTCACTTGTTTACAACTTTTCTATTTCCCTTAAGAAGCCGACACTTTCCTTAGACATGTCCAGATTTGCCACAGTACTGGCAATTCTTGGAAGGATTTTTATCCTGAGTTTTAGCTTTCTCAGGTACACCTTTGTGTTTTTCATTAGATGGAGGACTGGATCCATCCATTATGAAAGTACTGTTTTTGGTGTATGTGTTACTGTTGAACTCTAATCCATTGGTGTTGCTAAAGGCTTTTTGACCAAATAACATTGCTGCTACTTTATCTGAGCTACCAGATAGCCTTTGGAGATCATCTTTTAGGGCATCAGTTTCTTTATCTTTTAGAGATAAAGTTGAGGAGAGATCATCACTCAATTTCTCAAGTTCTCGATATTTCAGGAGAAGGGTTTTCTCTACCTTTTCAAGATCATATTTTAACTGATTGTTTTCTTGAACAAGGTCCTCGCTCTTGCTGATCAACTGATGAATCAAAATATATTTCAAATCATCGTGTTTTGATCGTTCATCTGAAGTCCCTGCCATGAAAGCAGTTTCTTCATGATCTAATTCGTATTCATGCTAGTCAGGCATATCATCGAATCGAGCTGAGAGAGCATTATCCCTTTTATGGTATTTCTTACTAGGGCATATGTCTTTCATGTGTCCAAAGCCTCGACACTTGAAACACTGCACATCAACTAGATCATCCTCATCCCGGTCAGGATTAGGTTTCAATGCTGGTAAGGATCTTCTTTGTAGAGGTCAGGTCTAGCCCCCCTCTTTATTTTTCATTGATTTTTTAATAAAATCCTTCCCAGTGTGCCAATGCCATGGGAAGTTTCCTTAAAAAAAAAAGGTATAATCAAGGTTATACGAAAATCTCTTTTACAAGTTAGGGCTGGCACACAAATTAAGTAAATCATGTCTAACTTGTCTCTACCTCAAAAGTCAAAAGTGAAGAACTGAAAACTAATTCTCACAAAAATGCAACAACTAGGTCTTACAACACTGAGTGTAGCCGTACATTGCTTCTATAAACCTTGTAGTTGATTGATTGTTCTTGAATGGCCTTATTGTAAAATAGAAGGACTTTATAATAGACATGAACGATAACTACCAACCAAGGTTACAAGACTTGATAAATACCGCAATGAGAAATATTTACATGTGCTTCACTACTCTCAAGTGAAGTTTTTTTCATATTCGTAAGCCTATTCCACGAAGGAATTTATACCTATAGTCTATAGAGGATGAATCTCACAACAAGCTTACACCAAAGTGTAAAGAATTTTTACATAATTCCCTTGATTCTTGCGACTGTTTTATGCTTGTGGTTTTCGTTCTGGAAGTCCTCTATTTATAACGTTCAACAAGATAGGTTGCTTAAGAATAAAGCAAACATTACTCGTGCTACAAGTTAGCTCGTGAACTGTGTAAGCGGACCCATTACTTAACCTCCACTCAAAGTAATCACAGTTTAATTACACATGGAAAACATTTGGAGTTTATCACCAAGTACTTCAAACATATGGTCTCAACACAAGAGTGAACAACTGAATATCTCATTGAACTATTAAGAAGGGATAAGTGAACCGCGTCAGATATCTTCTTTTTGGATCGACTTCACTTTTTGTGAGATCTGGGAGTCCTATACTCAACCGTGTACAAAAGTTCGCGCAACGGTTCGCGAACTGGTTTATCACTTTGATCTTCAGAAGAAATCCTGAAAGCCTAGGTGTACGAGCTGGTTCCTGTACCAAATTGCACTTTGGACCACGAGAGAAATCCTTCGAGTCCTTGATCACGAACCAGTTCGCGAACCGCCAGTGCAACAAAGTAGTTCAACCGGATTTGTTCTGTAGTACATAAACCGAGACATTTTTTTGTACTTAAACATTATTTTGTTAATGAATCATAATCCGTATACTCGTTTCTCGAGGATTCTCCAGGACTCAACATTCTCCTAACATTGATTTGCAAGCAAACCAAACCATTGTAATGGAAAAGATTGGGGAATGTAATATACTTGCAAAAGAAGGATACCTTTAGATGTCGCCTCTTCCCTCTGTCTCACACATAAACGTCGGTCCCCTTAACCCACCTAAAGCAATTGAGTCATTAGTTGTTCGATCAAAAAAAAACGGACATGATCTAAACACTATTTACTGTTGACTACCCAACAAAACTCTTTTTGTTAGTTACAACCTAGATTTGTATACTAGGTGGATATCGAAAAGACTGGGGTACCAATATACACCATCATTTTTTTTTTTTGAATGGCCTTGTAGCTTAAGAGAAGGACCTTATAATAAACAAAAATAAATCAATCTACCAAGAGTACAAGTTTGTTTCAATCAAATAAAAGATAGTACCTGCATGTGCTTTACGAACCATCACTTTATATAGTCGTAAACCCATTCATAAATGACCGAGGTCTTTAAAGGACGACTCCTTATGCAGCAAGATATACAACAGGTGGAGAATTAAAGAGTGTATGCTACAGTAAGTCTTATATTTCGAGTATCACTGGGGCCGACTTTCTTAAGATTCAAGCAACGATTACTTAGGCTTCAAACAAGCCCGTGTCCATGTAAAGCGAGTATGGTATTTGATTTGTCACAAAGTAATCCTAGAGTCATTTCCAAAGTCGAAAATCATAAGAGTTTAACCACCAAGAAATCACACAAATTTCAATTACTTATAGAATTTGGTTTAAACACAATTCGGAAAAGAAAAAACTTCTTCACACAAACATGATTCAAGTAGGAACTTCATGCATGAGAACATTGAGAAGTCAACCTCAAAGTACACGTAAAAGGTAGTCGCACACCACATGTCAAACGACTAAGGTCAGATTGCACGAGTACTGAATTTCGGGAGTACATAAATTGTTGATACTAATTTTCCCATATCATACTAACATAAGACATTTAAATTATTAAAGTTAAATACTTGGCTTTATTTAGGCTCCTCATCCATCTTCGTATCCAATGATTGGAACAACGAATTTATGGAGCTCATCAGAAACCCAAAACTGAGTATAATACCAAAGATGAATTAAACATGGTGGATCCACGCTAAAACGCTTCACTTCCTTGAACATATAACGAAATCAGAGTGAAATCATCTATTAACGACATATTGATAGAGCTTTTTCTGTGTGTTATCTAGTTCGATTCAATACAGTATGGGGGCTATACAAAGCAATCTAATCTCCTGATCCCAGAAGGATTTTTGGCTATAGTATCTCCCCTTGTAAATTTGTCGACCCCTCCTTCCATGGTGAGGAGGGGTATTTATAGCGAGTTTTGGAAGTAACTTCTCTTTGCTACACTTAGTTTCTTCTGTTGTTTGATGGTCTTCGTCGACAGTTGGTCTCTGCACGCCTCCCTTGTTATCCATTCCAGTGTTGACACCTTTCATTTGGTGTATATCTTTACTATGCATACCCCTTGATGTTCTTGATGTCCTAATTCTTATCCATTAGGTTGCTTTATACCGATGTCTGATCCAGACGTTTATTGACGTGTGCCCCTAGTCTTCTGTAACCCTATAAAGTGTTGATGTGACAGCTTAGAGCGTGTTTTGAGTCGATGACGCCTTCTTTCATTCTTTAACTTCAGTTACCGTAGTGGTATACTTCGGGATGGCTTTGTACTTCGCTTCCATTTATCTGCCGTGCCT
The DNA here is from genome assembly GCA_023529015.1 of Papaver nudicaule. Classification (NCBI taxonomy): domain Eukaryota; kingdom Viridiplantae; phylum Streptophyta; class Magnoliopsida; order Ranunculales; family Papaveraceae; genus Papaver; species Papaver nudicaule. Next base: position 8,161 of record JAJJMA010203624.1, on the reverse strand, counting down.
CCTTGCTTCTGGTCGAGGCTTCTAGGGCCAGCAATATTTATGTATTAACAGTTTGCCCCTTTTCTTTAGATTTATTTTGAATAATCCTTCAAGAAAACCTGTTTCATGGCTCCTTCTATCCTTCTTCCAGTTGGGAATGTATGGCTTCCTCGTACTTTAAACCTCATTCTTCTAGGCGCCGAAGTGTTATGAGGTGTATGTTTGTCTTCCTCTTGTTGTCGTCTGTTTTAACAGGTGCATTCTACTTTGCTTTCGTCGCTGGGTGTATCTATCTTCTTCGTGTTGTTAGGCGTGTCTGCCGTCTTCATCTCAGTAGGTGTGTCTACCGTCTTCGTCACAGTAGGTGTGTTTACAGTCTTCGTATCAGTAGGTGTGTCTACCGTCTTCGTCTCAGTAGGTGTGTCTACCGTCTTCATCTCAGTAGGTGTGTCTACTGTCTTCATATCAGTAGGTGTGTCTGCCGTCTTTGTCTCAGTAGGTGTGTCTACCGTCTTCATCTCAATAGGTGTGTCTATTGTCTTCATATCATTAGGTGTGTCTACTGCAATTGGAAACCTCGTTAACTTCTATTTCGGGTATTTCAACCTTCTTGGGTTAAGCATTATCTTTCAACCATCCCTGGCCAGGGGATGATTTAGGACATTAACCTGGGAAAAAGACTTTCCCGCTGGAGGCGACGTGTGAGTATCTCTATCATTGGGATTCTTATGTTTCACCTTATACATATTAATGAGGATCCTAGAGATGACCTGTGATCAGGAGGTATGCTCCTGTCATGGCAATTGTTCTGTTGCGCTTAGGCTGCTGGCAATTGTTCTGTTGCGCTTACGTCGGTGTTACTTTTTGAAATAATTTTTCCAATCCCGTTTATATTCATCCTCCGGTTATCATAGCATCCTTTATTGGGGAATATAAGACTTCCGAGTCTTCGTTGTCGTAGTTGGTCATCTTTCCTTGTTGAGAAGGTCTTCTTCACTTATGCGTCCTCTGAGTCGTTGAGTGGCAGTTGTTCATTTCTTTGATGTCGTTCGAGTTCCTGCTTCTTCGGTGTTTTGTTGTGTAGATCCTTTGTATGGACCGAGTTTGCTTTAGGATTCCTTCTCCGATGTTGTTGTTGTAGTGTTTGCCCCTCCTTGCCTTCGGGGGCAACTTGCTGGAGGTACCGGGAGGCAAGGATCCTCTCTGCAGGGTAGAACCCTATGCTGTCGTGGGTGTCGCAATCCATCTCTTCTGTGTAACATTTGTCCGTTATCGTAAGTTGGTGCGGTACTTCGGGTATGTGATTTTGGCTATGCACGCTCCGTCGTAGTTGATTCTTTTTGTTTTTTCTTGGAATGTATTCTCGGTTATCCCTTCTGTATTGGTAGATTTTTTTCCCCTTGCCTGGTTGGCTAGTGATAGTTTTGACTGCCGGAGTATCGTTTCCCTTTTGCTTGGCTTTGTCGTGATCTTCATTTCTTGGTTGCGCTCTGCGTATCTTCATCTGGTTGTTGATTCGCTTTCTTTTTGTTCTTTACCTGAATGTCATGTTCCAAGGGCGTGACTCTTTTTTTCTGACAAGCGTTGGGGGACCTTTTCTTATCATACTGAGTACTTTTCTTAGCCTTGGTGTCTTCTGGTTGTGTTCCTGTTCTCCTATGGTTGAATCGTGTTTTTATCACTGCCGAAGTTGCGTTATCTGACTTGTGTCTTTGTCTTTAGTGGTAATTCGTCCCTTGGCGGCATTTATGTCTTCGTTGGTGCTTCGTCCCTTGGTTGTAGTTGGGTCTCATTCGGTGCTTCGTCCCTTGGTTGTAGCTGCGTCTCCGTCGGTGCTTCGTCCCTTGGTGATCCTCTTTCTTCACAATTTTGATGGGATATTGTACTTTTGTTTGATAAGGAGCGTTAGTTATCGGAAAGGTAAGTCATTGAATGCTGATTGTATGGTATGTGGTGGTAGTGGGCGGTTACTGTGGTAAAGGGAAAAGTAATGGGGAGAATCTGAAAGGTGTGTTACTGTTTTATCGGGTAATGGAGGATGTTTTTAAGAGGCGCGAGAATCGAGGAAACCTAATCTTGTCGTTTTATTTCTTAAACCGTAATGCCTGTATTATTTAAAGCAAGTGGTTGGATGGTGATAGGAGTCTTCTATAAAAGTCGCTGCTACAGTCTTCACAGATTACCTAGTGTTTTCCAAGTGAGAAAGAGAGAAAACAAAAAGGATTTTTAGAGAAATGGCAGACAGAGGAAAAACGCCCATGAACTATGATGAAAATAGCAGGAGGGAACAGGTTCGAATGATAATGGATTGGGATACAAATCGTGAGGGTGGTGGCTCTTCTAGAAAAGAAAATCCAGAGAAAGTGATTCGTCTCTTCGACCATCTCCTAAAAAGTGATGAGAGAAAAAAAGAAAGGAGGATGAGGGAAGACGGTGGTTCGCCGTACGACTGTCACTTGATTGAGACAAGAGCGTTTCTTCGTCGTCATAGTGAAGAGATTTTGTTGATGATGGGGGAGGATCTTGTTTTCTCTGATGATGAAATACCTGTGAAGGTTGAAGTAAAGGAAAAATTCAATGATGCTGAACAGACTGCTGCCAACTTCGCTCATGTTCTGCCGGTTGACGATCCTGTGGTAGATGCTGCTGACTTTGTTCCTGATGTTCCTGTTAATGCTCCGGTGATTGATTTGGAATTGATTGATGGTCTTGACGAGGACCGTGGTACTGTGGCTGCTCGACTCCGTGGCAGACGTAGGAATAGGGGATTTTTTTTTTTTTTGAACACTACCTTTTTAATGGACCAGCGTTCTTCTGCATTGGTGCATGGCTCGGTTCTACGTGGTTTCCTTCTTCTGCCGCCTTTGCTTTTTGTTGTGTACCTTAATATTTCAAATTTACTTCGGTCCCCACGAATCTCCATTTCTCCATAGATCATGGGGAATCTCAGTTGGTGATGACGCACTGAAACTTCTCCTCCCAACTCCTGAATCCATTTTTTCCCCAATACCGCTTGATATGGTGACGCCGTCTTGATAATACAAAATTTTGTGAAGGTTGTCACTGGACCTATGTCCACTTGCAGTGTAATTTCACCCTCAGGTGATATGATTGCTCCACATGAATCGTAGATGATCGTTGTTGGGTAATCTAGTTGCTCATCTCGAAGCCCCATTTGTAGGAATCGCTTATAGAATATAATATTATAGGTAATTCCTTCGTTGACTAACACCTTCGTGGTGTTCATCCAGTGGATAGGTAATGTGACGACTAAGGGCCCGTTGCTTGCTCGTACCCGCTGGCTTTCCAATTCATCCTCGCTTCTTGGTCTAGATAGGTATACTTCACTTTTGCTGTTTTCCTGAGGGTCGTCGTCATTCCTTTGTTGTTCTTCGGGATTCTAGATGGATAAGATGTACTGGCCGAATTCTCCCCGACCTATGTCTATCGTATTCCGAAGGTGTTTACAATTATCGGTGGTGTGCCCTCGTGTTTGATGATACTCACAGTAATCCTTGTGGTCGCTTGTTTCTTTCCTCTGTTTTCCCCTGGTAGCTGGGTAGGTGAAATCCTTCCTTCCCCCTTCCCTTTTCAGTATCTCCGACGGTTGTAGGGCTAGATCTGAATACATTATCTCTTGATATTTTCCTCCGCTTCTGCTATCTGGTAGGGTCGTTCTCTGCCTGGGTCTTTTCTCTAATTGATGGCTTTCTGCGACACGCTTTTTTGTTCTGGCCTGGCATCGTCCACTGCTCGTCGCCTGGGAAGTTTCGCTTCCGTTATCACCTTCGCTATCCTTCCTTTGATTTATCCGTAGCTCTCCTTCATGAGTGCGTGTGTTGGTTCTTAGCTCCATCGTTAGTAGAGTGGCCTGTTTCAAGTCGTACTTGTAACACCGTGTTTCCAGCTCCTCAGTCTGCCTCTCGTCCTTCTGATCCTCCTTCGCGCTACTTCGAGAGCTATCTCCATTATCTTCGTTTGTCTCCCCGCCTTCGCAATTTAATATGCTCAGGATGCTTTCTTGGTTTTCTCGCCTCAGTACCAGAGTTGACAGCTGATTTATGATTTTTCGTTGGCATTGATTATTTTCATTTCTCCATCTTCGTTTGTCTGCTTCGGACGCCTTTGGGCTACTTCATGTGACATGTGCGGGTATGCATATTCCGGCTTTCCTTGCTCCTTTTCTGTTTCGCTCACACCTTTTATCATCCTCGGCACAATTTCCCTCTAAGTGTAGTATGTTGCCGCTACTGTGTCTCCCACGGCTGTCGTACTATCTTCATGTCCTGGAGGAGTCCAGGCTAGTCTCCAAAGTGTCGGATCGTCGATCCCCTAGTTCTTGTCCTGCTTTATCGTCTTTAGGAGCTTCCGGTGTTCTTCCCCACCTGGAGTATATAAAAGAGAAAATTGCTCTGTACCTTTGTACGCGCTTGTTGTTAGAAATACGTTTTTTGCGCTCTGAGAGCTAGTTAAATGTATCTTGGGGTCCAGCGCTGCTGGGTTTGCCTATGTAGGTGTTCCCCAAGTGCATATATGGTTGCACGCCGTATGACTGTCGAATCCACACAGGGTGGGACTTATGCAACATGGATTTGGCTTAGCCAAGGTCGAAGGATGTCTTTTTTTGTTACAAACTTTGCCTTCCTAAGCGTTCTTCGGGTAAAGACCGTTAAGGAGATTATGGCGTTCTTATAGCATATGGAGCGTTTTGTCCCTTTAGCTACTCAGATCAGAGCTTTTTGTACCGTGGCTTCTATCTCTAAAGGAAAAAAGGCGAGAGAAAGTGCGAATGAGTAAAATGCTCGTAAGAAAACACTAGAGTGATCGTAAAAAGACCCTAATGGATAAAAATTCGTCTCAGTCCATCAGATGCGGAGATGGCTATCTGTTGTTTGTGAAAAAGGAGGGGTACCGAAATACTACCAACTTTTCGTTTTGGCTCGTGAGTCTTATGGTTTAAGTCTGGACGATCTCAAAAATCAATATCCAAACTTATAACTGGAGTTGTTAAACCTCGACAAAGAGTACTTTGGAGTCAACTCTACAATTAGGCAATAACATACTACTTGGTGCTTTAATTATACAATCAGAGATATAATGCGGAAAGTAAAAGCACACAAGACACCAGAGATTTTTTTAACGAGGAAACTGCCTTGCAGAAAAACCTCGGGACCTCGTCCAGTTTGAACACCGCCCAGTACAAACTGACTACAAACACTAGCCTACTATAAGACTTCGGTCTGGGATGTAGCAGGGACCAACTCAAGCCCTCCAAGCGAATTGGCTACTGTCGCCTTCCTTACGTCTCTAGATCCCCCACAAATCGTCACGCACTTGATTCCCCCAGCTGACGTCCTTTACAGGCCTAGGAGTTGCTTTGAACGATGCCAAAGGCTTGTGTCAGCAATACTGGCTTTGCAACCTAATTGTTGACGTATGGTGTAACTGTTCTCTATCAGTTTACCACACATAAGATGACTTCCTTCGGATTGTTAAATCCAGGTCATACGGAAATCTACTTCACAAATCGGGGCTGACACGCAAACCAAGTAAGCAATGCCCAATTCGTATCTACCTCAGTTATACACGAAGAATCACTTAAGAAACTTGTATAACTGGAGCTAACTAGGTCTAACAACACTGAGTGCAGCCGTGCGTTGCTACCTTTCCAACCTTGTTGAGTAACGTATCAGTTCTTGAATAGCCGTATATCAGAAGAGACGAACTTTAGAATATACAAGAACGTGATCAGGTTACCAAGGTTACAGGTTAATCCGATTTCAACCAAAGATGGTTTTAATCTCCTACTTATGCTTCCCAACTCTCAAGAGAAGTCTTTATAGTAGTAGGGAGTTCCCAGAGGAGCTGCAACCTATAGAGGATGACTATACCACAACAAGCATTCACCGAAGTGAAAAGAGTTTACGCTACCTTCCCTAAGGACCTTCACGTATGCTTGATGCTTGCGGTATTTGTCCATAGACACCTCTATTTATAGCACTCAATAAGATAGGTTGCTTTGGAATAAAGCAATCAATTACTTGTCCCACAAGTTAAGGAAACTTGGAAATCAAGTAAAGAGATTAATCTCAATTGGAATTCTTTTTAACTTATCTGCCAAGTGTTTTGTTAGCTCAAAAACACTTCAAGATAGAAATCCAACAGACCAGAGATAATCTTATCTTATTGACTCATTGATGATCGTTAGATGGAACACAAAAGATATTATGTTTTACACAAGTCCATCTAAGAGATAAAGGAGTTTGGAATTTGACTCATAGTGAAATTCTAAGAGAATCTTCACTAAATCCGACACCAGCAAGATGACTACCGCCAGGTTCACGTACTGGTACGCGAAATAAATAGCCATCTCGAACTCAGGGAATTTCCGAGTTTCTGGTACGCAAACCGGTTCGTGAACCGTGCGCCTGTCAGATTTCGTCAAATCTGGATTCCGCTGGAAGTACTGGGCTGAGCCAGAACTTAGACGTGTGTACGTCCTCAGTTGTGATCCATGGACTCTTTGCTCAAGAGTACTCCTTTAGATTCATCCATATCCAACTAACAGTTTGCAAGCAAACCATTGCAATGGACACATGGCACCGAATCTATCTCATTCATTCTTGTACTCACAGTATTTGTGGGATCAAACACTGGTCATGACACAAGGCCACGTTACACAAGAATACGATCTCAATCGCTATTATCACTACTAAAGTAGTCGACTATATTTCGAAAGAATAGATAAAGTAGAATAGAAGAATATCCATAAAGTCATAACTCCTACTAACCTTTTGTCGATGAAGAATAATTGATGTCTTCTTTGTCTTCACAGTCTTCGTCTTCAAGGTCTCTACTACTTTGTCTATATCCCAATTCCGAAATCTAAACTCTAGTAGGCTAAATCAAGAATTGAGTTTTGACACCTAAAACAGACAACTAGCTTGACATACCAACGCTAGTGGGTTTGACCGGACAATGCCCTAACAGTTTGATACCTAATTTTCCAATACAAACTCTTGGGTTTCATCCATTAAGAAAACATAGGAGTAACTAGAAGGTTTTTGCAAAAAATACTGAGTGAGAGTAAGCAAGATCAAAACAGGTGCTGAAAACCACGTTGCTGAAATTTTTCAAGGACACTGCTCCCTGTTTCTAGCGCCAAACTGTTGATACTAATTTTCCCATATCATACTAACATAATACATTCAAATTATTAAAGTTAAATACTTGGCTTTATTTAGGCTCCTCATCCATCTCTCGTATCCAATGATTGGAACAACGAATTTATGGAGCTCATCAGAAACCCAAAACAGAGTATAATACCAAAGATGAATTAAACATGGTGGATCCACGCTAAAACGCTTCACTTCCTTGAACATATAACGAAATCATAGTGAAATCATCTATTAACGACATATCGATAAAGCTTTTTTTGTGTGTTATCTAGTTCGATTCAATACAATATGGGGGTAATACAAAGCAATCTAATCTCCTGATCCCAGAAGGATTTTTGGCTATAGTATCTCCCCTTGTAATTTGTCGACCCTCCTTCCATGGTGAGGAGGGGTATTTATAGCGAGTTTTGGAAGTAACTTCTCTTTGCTACACTTAGTTTCTTCTGTTGTTTGATGGTCTTCGTCGACAGTTGGTCTCTGCTCGCCGCCCATGTTATCAATTCCAGTGTTGACACCTTTCATTTGGTGTATTTCTACTATGCAGACCCCTTGATGTTCTTGATGTCCTAATTCTTATCCATTAGGCTGCTTTATACCGCTGTCTGATACAGCTATTTATTGACGTGTGCCCCTAGTCTTCTGTAACCCTATAAAGTATTGATGTGACAGCTTAGAGCGTGTTTTGAGTCGATGGCGCCTTCTTTCATCCTTTAACTTCGGTTACCGTAGTGGTTTACTTCGGGATGGCTTTGTACTTCGCTTCCATTTATTTGCCGTGCCTCCTTGCTTCTGGTCGAGGCTTCTAGGGCCAGCGATATTTATGTATTAACATAAATTTTCTGAACGTCGGCAGTTAGCGAACTCCAAAAATCAGGTTTGTGAACCCAAAAATGTTTTCGAGTTCAACAGTTATATGAACGAAAACAATTCGTGAACCCCATAATCAAGTTCGCGAACCCAAAGTTGTTTTTTGAGTTCAGAGTTTTTCTTTCCACTTCAATTCG
>JAJJMA010203608.1:6544-17429 GCA_023529015.1 Papaver nudicaule | reverse complement strand
GATAAAGGAAGAGAAGCTGCACTTGAGCGAAGTAAAGACTCGAAGTGGAAAGGATTCGGACTATGTCGAAGGACCGAAGCCCGGGATCCAGCTTCGGAGTGTAAACCGCCTTACTCGACAGAAACTGACACCACCACGATTGAGTCTTTTGTCCTTATTAGCTGTAAACCACACAAGCTCGGCCTATATAAGGCGAGCTTGGAAAACATTGTAAGGGTTGGATTCTTGTTTGGTGGAGCCTAAGTAGCGAGAGAGAGATTAGGTTTGTAATCTCCTCTGGTTCCTTAGGGTTTTATTCATGTAATCTCAGCATTAGCAATATACAGAAAGACTTCTTTATCTTATCTTTGTTGCTTCACTTAGCTTTTAATTACTGTTCACAGCATCCTCGATGCTGTTCTAGCTGTCTTCGGACTGCAAACCACAAATAAATACTGTATGTGCGAGTAGATCTGATGGATTTGGTACCCAGAGTACCTATGCAGATTTTCTACTCGTACAAGAATATTCACTAAATCCGACACTAGCAAGATGACTACCGTCAGGTTCACGTACTGGTACGTGAACAAAATAGCAATCTCGAACTCAGGGAATTTCCGAGTGTCTGGTACGCAAACCGGTTCGTGAACCGTGCGCCTGTCAGATTTCGTCAAATCTGGATTCCGCTGGAGTACTGGGCTGAGCCAGAACTTAGACGTGTGGACGTCCTCAGCTGTGATCCATGGACTCTTTGCTCAAGAGTACTCCTTTAGATTCATCCATATCCAACTAACAGTTTGCAAGCAAACCTTTGCAATGGACACATGGCACCGAATCTGTCTCATTCATTCTTGTACTCACAGTATTTGTGGGATCAAACACTGGTCATGACACAAGGCCATGTTACACAAGAATACGATCTCAATCGCTATTATCACTACTAAAGTAGTCGACTATATTTTGAAAGAATAGATGAAGTAGAATAGAAGAATATCCATAAAGTCATAACTCCTACTAACCTTTTGTCGATGAAGAATAATTGATGTCTTCCACTAGTACAAAAATGGGCTTAGGTGACAGTTTAAAACTGTCACCAAAATAAATATATGACAGTTTTTAAAAAACTCATGGCCTGTCACATAAGCCCCTGTCACGAAAGATCTTATAAAAACTGTCACATAATCTTGACTAAAAGGTAACAGTTTCTTTTTGAAACTGTCATTTTCAAGAACTTACGGTATCATTTTTCAATAGAAACTGTCATAGTTTGTTCTAAGGTAACAGTTTTATTGACAAAACTGTCACTGTTTGTCCTAAGGTAACAATTTTCTTTACAAAACTGTCATAGAAAACCGTCATGGGTAACATATTTCCATATAATTCTTATTGTATAATAATATTGCAGAGGCTTAATGTTACAATTACCGGTGGTACTTTAAATTGAAGGGCACAACTAAAACAAAACAATTGTATTTCTTAAATGAAATCCAAGGTTCAACACAATGATACAAGAAATTTTATAATTATTTTCATTACAATAGAAAGTATTCACTGAACTTCAATGCTTTAGTGTAGCTTCCACGACCTCGGATTTCTTGAACTTCAGTTCTCTAATGTAGCTTCACTGTCTCTTGATTGGTTGTTCTCAACCTATTAGAAGAATTTGTGTACGATCACAGGCATCACTGCGAACTTCTGTAGCGAAGCACTTCCGACACCCACAAAGCACATATCACATTCAGCTACATATTGTGTTAAGAGAATTTGTGATAGAGCTTGAAACCATCCTATAATATTTAGCAAATGTAAAAATTTGTTTCATGTCATTTGCTAATAACTAAAGGTTAAGTTCACATACCTAAGAAAACCTGCATTTCCCATGTGCATCTCAACTATAATCTGCGAAAATATCCATTCATACTGTTAATTAACAAATGATGACATTATGACCACTTGCATTAGCCACAACCACTTCTTTAAATTGATATAATATTGCCTAGAGGGTGTAAAAGATTCTTAGCTCACTGACCTACACCAATCCAAATAAAGGATTTATTCAAATTGGACTTATCTGTAATAAAACTTAACCTTCTTGTCGAGTTACGAACCGATCTCAAGTATTATTCAACCAAATACCAACATCTTCTTGCACTGACAACACCTGGAACACAATTAATTTAAGGATTCGATCAAAGGGAAGCAGCAAGTTAGTTCCCAATGACAGGGAAGCAGCAAGGTCAAGTTATATTAGCATAGTCATAATTTAAAGAACCGTCATAAAACTGTAAATATACCTCTAAACTTCTAAAGGGAATACCTAAGAACTAATGCCTTTGTTTCAATAACTGATCAAGATACTAACATAAAAATGGAAACTTAAATCAAGATCTGACTGAAAAACATGCGCTAGGTTGTGACAAAACAAAATTTCAAATTATATCCGTCAGTTTGTTAACTGGGAAAACACTAAATGACACCTGCAAGATATGTAAAACGACAAAGTTGAAATCCTCACCTACATATGAAGATACCAAAGAATACCTCCCGTCCATGAACAATTCCAAACGTCATTCTATAAACCCAAGATGAACTTTTGGAGTTGCAATCCGTGCGCAATTATCTTGGTATCAAACCTCCCAGATGTCATTTTGTAAACGGTCAATCAGGACCGGGTCCAATAAGACCAACTTGTAGACCTAATATAGTTGCTTCTGCAGCCAGGGAAAGACCAGCTAGACCACAACCAACTATAACAAAATCTAGTAGAGACTCTCCAAAAGATATTGATAGCAACTGCATTACGAAGTAGAAAATTAATTAATATCAAAAATTACATTAATAGTGTAACACACTGTACTATATGGTAGCACCACGAAACACTTTCATTGCAATATTTGAACAAGAAAATCAGAAATGATCTTCCTCAAAAACAACTTACCAAGGACATTGGGCTTCCATCTAAAACCGTAAAAGTAAACCGAAAGACGCCATAACCACGAATATTGAGCCACCAGCCCGACATTATCATGTTTAAAGTTTCGCAGAGCTAATTGAATTATCCCTCTATGGCATCTCAATTTTCTTTGTCGGGGCTAATTGAAGTACTAATCGCAGAGCTGTAGCCAATAAGTGTCCATGTATGGTTTGCTTACATCTTGAGTCTTGTCTGCGATCAAAGAAAATAATCTATTCTCTCTCAAATTTCTTATTCTCACTACCATATCACCTCCATACTCAAATTCGCAGGCAACAAAATAAAATGTACATTAAAATCCATGACTCGAATGTGCAGCTACTTCCCCGTAAACCCTTTCAGTGGTGCTCTCTCAATTGCATACAAACATAACGACAAAAATCCCCGAAAAACTAGATTTCGTTTTGTATATAGCAAATTCAATCTCCAAACTCGAAATCAGAACTAAGAAATTACATAAAAAATTGGAACTTCATGAATCACATACCTTGTCAGAAGTATTGATAAGTTTGTCCCCCGGTTACTTTTGTTGCATTTGAACATAATCTTCCATCCTTCTTTAACACCCATACACCTAGTTCCACCTTTACTAGCCTTTTTCTCCTCACCACAAAAGAAGAAGAAGAAAAAAAAGTAGGTTTTAATAACCAAAAATAACCGTAGAAATCAAAGAATAAGGCAAAATTGAAATACGGATTGATAATTTGATAGAAAACAACAACCTTTTTTTCTAGCAGTAGGTTAAAATAAGGTAGCAATTCACCGTAAGACAAGAATTGAAAAGCAAAAATTAAAATTAAATTAGGTCGAGGTTGAAAAAGAAGAAAAAGGTATGGGACTGCCCCGTAAATAGAATAAATCGAGTGTTTTAATTTATGAGTAAAGAATTGCTAAGATTCAAGGTTAATTTGACGACGAACTGCCCCGTTTGATTCTTGATTTTGTTGACCAAACGCCCCAATTTACTCAGAGCAAGGGCTATGGGACTTTCAAAATGAAAGAGTTACTCTTTCAAAATGAAAGAGTATGATCAAATGAGCAAATTTGCTTCTACTATGGGTAGAGAATGGACCACTTTCGTCAACTTTTCCCCCAAAATCTATCATCCACTCTTTCATATGAAAGAGTGTGTGAAAGTCTTCTCTAAGCGCCAGAAGATCAGGCGTTTCATCACATTTTATGACAAACACCAAAAGATCAGCCGTTTGAAGAGAAAGCAGAGAAGAAGCGCCAAATCTTTTGGCGTTTTGGAAAGAAAAAACTAAGAAACACCAAATGATTTGGCGTTTCATGATGGTGTTTCCCCAAAACACCAAAAGATTTAGCGTTTCATGATGGTGTTGCCCCAAAACACCAAAAGATTTGGCGTTTCATGATGGTGTTGCCCCCAAAACGCCAAAATATTGGCCGTTTTTGTGTTTTTTTTTCCAAACGTCAAATGTTTAGCCGCTTAGACTTTTATTTTTTGCTTCCCGTGGTCAATTTTCTACACTTTCACTTAGTCTCTCTTTCAAAATGAAAGTGATAGAGTGCAAAATCACTCTACCCATTGCTCTCAAGACTGAGCCATTTTTTAGTGCTTAAGAAGGTGGTTATTGCGGAGGTTGGAGTTCAGCAGAGAGAATGGGAGAGTATATCTGAACTTAGAAACATAGAGGAAGAGTGGAGAAGCAGCAGATCTAGTTTTACGGTTAGAATAAAAGGTATGGGACTGGATCATGCGGCATCGGGTTTCAAGGGATTTTTGTAATTCATCTATGTCATTGATGTTTATAGATAAATAGACGGCGGTGATCTATTTCTTAATTAGATGACAGATTCATGTAAAAACTGTTAAAATAGTCTTTTAAAATAGTGACAGTTTTTATCATACGTCAGTGTATACTGTGACGTTTTTCATCAAAAACAGTAATTATATGTTTTTTCTGTAACGGTTTTGAAAACTGTTATGTTTGCTCACCAATATTGGTGACAGTTTCACAAAGGAAATGTCACTTATATCTCACCACTAACTCTTTTGTGACACTTCACTAGTGAACTGTCATGGTTTTAGATCTTGAACTGTCACTAAAGCCCAATTTTGTACTAGTGTTCTTTGTCTTCACAGGCTTCGTCTTCAAGGTCTCTACTACTTTGTCTATATCCCAATTCCGAAATCTAAACTCTAGTAGGCTAAATCAAGAATTGAGTTTTGACACCTAAAACTGACAACTAGCTTGACATACCAACGCTAGTGGGTTTGACCGGACAATGCCCTAACAAAAACCATCAACAACTGTCACTTCTCCTCACTCTCAAAAGAACAACTTACCTGCGGGAGTTAAACGTTTTTCATGGATTGAACAAAAAAACGATGTGAGAAAGGATTATGTTTTAATTGTGATGAGCTATACAAACCTAGAAACCTTTGTGTATAGTCCCGTTTGTTATACTTGGAAGCCGCTTCGGGCATTACTATTGCTGAGCTCGAACAAGAGAATAGTGGTGAAGACACTCAATCCGTCGAGACCGAACCAGAAAAGATTGCTGACTTAGAACCTTTTTTTTTTTTTGATACGAAGGATAAATTTACTATTAAGAAGAGGAGCTTGACTCCATAATGTCAGACACAATAAGACTTGAAATAAAATCAGGTGGACTCTGTAGCCACTCTGAGGACTCCCTATACTTCCTACTAAAATTTGCCAGTTCATGAGCTGGCTTATTACAATCTCTATTGAGATAACTACATCTCCAATGATTAAAGTCTTTAAGTTTAACTGCCGCATCAACTAATAAATCCTCATTCTGCCAGCCAATGTTGTTTGTGCTTCCAGAGAAGAAATCCGATATGCCCTTTAGATCAGTTTCAAACACAACATCTTTAAGCCCCAGTTCCCAACTCCATGCGACAGCCTCATGTAAAGCTAAGCATTCTGCTTCTTCTGCGCTCCCAAGTTCTCCAACAAACCTTGCCCTGCACCTTGTGAATCCACCTGCACAATTACGTAGAATTAGTCCTATGCCTGCCAGTTTCGTTTCAATAGAAAAAGATGCGTCACAACAAACAGAAAAGAAATGACTAGGAGGAGGATGCCAATTAGTTTGTTTCTGTGGTTTATGGACCAGCTGTATTCTAGGTTTATTAGCCTCCAGTTGTTCCATATAAGCATGTAAGTTTAGAGCCCTGTCTGCACACAACTTTGGATTAGCCTCCTTTTCCTTGAATGTAACGTCACAACGCTCTTTCCAAATGAACCATGCTACCACAATGAATAACTTCATACTTCTGTTGTTTGAGTTTTGAGAATCCTCCTGATCTACAAATTGCTTCCATTCTAGAAACATTTCCTCCAGGTTCTCTTTCGCAGATTGCAGAACTCTGCTTCCTCCAGGGATACTCATCCAAACAGCTTTGGAGAAGGGAAAATGAAACAGCAGGTGCATTGTTGTCTCAGTCACATTGCCGCACATTGGACAAGCAGAATTAATGTAAGGTAATACTCTCTCTACCCTTTGGCCTATAGGTAAGATGTCTGCAAAGCATTTCCAAATGAAGAATTTTATTCTAGGCCAAGTCTGTAGCTCCCAAACGTCCATCCATTTTACGTCAGAACCCTGAATTTGCTCAGATTGCTGTATATGTGTAAACCTTTCTTCATGAAGCTTGTTGTAGGCAGATTTCAAAGTGAAATTTCCATGCCTAGTGAGTTTCCAAATCAGTCTATCCCTTCCATGCTTTGGTATACGCATCTGGAGAATTTGCCTTGCTGTGTCTTCATCGAACAAGTCTCTGACTAGCTCTCTTCTCCATGATTTTTGCTGTTGGTTGATCAGTTGCTTAACACATACAACTGCACAATTGAGAGTTGAATGGGGATTGAGGATAGGTGGAAAATCCATGCCAATAATCCAGTGATCCTCCCAGACTTTAATATCATCTCCATTGCCTATTTTCCAACAGCTGTTCCTCTTCACAAACTCTGTACTCTCTTGAACACCCCTCCAAGCCCAAGACATCTTCTTTTTTGGCTGAGCATTGAGTAGATGGTTGTCCGGGAAGTATTTAGCCTGTAGAGCTTTTCCCCACAACTTATCCCCATTCATGCATATCCTCCAAGTAGCTCGCGCTAATAATGCCAAATTAAGGGTCTTCATATCTCTAAACCCTAAGCCTCCTTTGTGTTTGGGAGTGCACAATTTCCCCCACGAAGTTAAGCATAGCCCTCTCCCTTTTTCTCTCCCCCACCAGAACTGGGTTTGCAAGGAATTCAGTTTGTTTATGGTAGTGTCTGTCATCTTGAAACAACTCATAGAATGCATAGGGACATCATTCAACACATGCTTCACCATTACTGCCTTTCCAGCATCATTGAGTGTTAATCTTCTCCATACTGTGAGCTTATGTTCCACTGTATCTATAAGATTGGAGAAGAAATGAGACTTAGATCTTCCGAGTATTAGAGGCATTCCCAAGTACCTTTCTGAGGCTCTCATTCTCTGAACGTTTAATCTGTTGGCTAGCATGGCAGTGTATTGCGGCTGGAGATTGGACCTGAAGAACACACTAGATTTGCTGAAGTTTATAGTCTGACCTGAGGCTTCACTCCATGCACTCATGGGTTCTCCTTTCCCAAAGACGATACTTGTCACCGGTTATATCAAAGGACTACCAATTACGGTCCTCATTGACTCTGATTCAACTCACAATTTTCTCCACCCTGCGGTTGCTAAACGATGTGGTTATTCTAGTCATTCCAACGATGCTGCTATGTGAGTTATGATATGAGATGGAGGATTTCTCCAAACTCGTGGTTCATGTGAAGATATATCAGTTAAGTTGCAAAGCTATCACTTTTCTACAAATTTTTTCCTTTTACCAATTAGTGGCTGTGATGCGGTATTAGGTGTACAATGGTTACAGACTTTGGGATACATTGTTTGGGCTTTCAAGAAGTTACATATGAAATTCCAAAATTTGGGTTGTGAGCATCTTATAGTGGGTGATAACTCGACATCAGTCTTGCTCTTGGACAGTACATTTATGCAACGGTTAATAAGTCGCGAACAACAAAGTATTCTGTTGCACCTATCATCGATTGTTGATATGGGTTCGTCCACTCTTTTGATGGTACTTTCTGAACTTACTGATTTACTAGTGCGTTATGATGATATCTTCTCTTCCCCCAAAGCTTTACCGTCTAGACGTTCCAACGATCATCGTATTCCATTAGTTCCAAATTCTACTCCGGTAAATGTACGACCTTATAGGTATCCACATTTCCAAAAAGATGAGATTGATAAAATTGTATTAGAGTGGAAGGAAGCATGTTTTATCCGCCAAAGTTCTAGCCCTTTTTCTTCACCGGTGTTACTAGTCCGTAAGAAAGACGGTTCTTGGCGTATGTGTGTCGACTACCGGGCATTGATCAAACTTATTATGAAAGAAAGATTGGATGAACTACTGGATGAGTTGCATGGTGCAACAATTTTTTACAAGATGGATATGTGTTCAGGTTATCATCAGATTCGTCTCCACGAGCCCGATATATACAAAACAACATTCTAACGCATGATGGTCATTACGAGTTCCTAGTAATGCCGTTTGGCCTTTCAAATACTCCTGCAACTTTTCAAAGTTTGATGAATGATATCTTCAGACCTTACCTTCGCAAATTTGTTCTCGTTTTCTTTGACGACATACTAGTGTACATCAATTCTATTTCAGAACATATTCAACATTTAGAACTTGTGTTTAAGGTGCTACGTTCTAACCAATTGTTCTTGTAGAGATCTAAGTGTGATTTTGCTAAATCCTCAATAGGTTATCTTGGCCACATGGTCTCAGCTAATGGGGTTTCCGTTGAGGATGACAATTTTTAGCATCGTTAACTGGCCTATTCCGTCATCAATTAAAGATCTTCGAGCTTTCTTGAGTTTAGCTGGTTCCTACCGTAAGTTTGTGAAGGATTATGGGAATATTAGTGCTTCGCTAACTCAGTTATTGAAAAGAAATGCGTTTTGTTGGTCAAATACGGCTACAGAAGCATTCAAAAAGCTCCAGTTGGCTTTGACAACTACTCCGGTAATTGCACTTCCGGATTTTTCGAAAGAATTTGCGATATAATATGATGCTTTAGGGAATGGGTTAGGCGTTGTTTGGATACAATCCGACAAACCAATTTCTTTTTATAGTAAATCCCTATAAGGTAAAAATTTAAACCTTTCGGTATATGACAAATAAATGCTTGCTATTGTACGTGCAGTTCAAAAGTGGCGACCCTATTTGCTAGGTCTACATTTTAAGGTTTACACAGATCATCGTAGTCTTAAATATTTTTTGGAACAAAGGTTGTCTTCTGTGGAACAACAAAAGTGGTTGTCTAAACTTTTGGGTTACGACTACGAGATTATTTATCGTTGCGGTGCTACCAATAAAGTTGCGGATGCGCTATCACGTCTTTCTGATCCTAGTTCTGATTCTTATATTTTAGCTATGATAGCTCCTATTTTTTCTGGTATAGATGAGATTATCCAAGAATGCCATACTATCAATGAGTCAGGTGTTCTTATTGAGGAGTTACGTCAAGATCCAAATTGTAAACCACATTATTCCTATATTGATGGCGTTCTTCGCTACAAAGGGCGTGTTGTGGTGGTTTCTTCTTCTTCATGGTGTTCTAAACTTCTTCATGAGTTTCATGCAACACCAATTGGATTTTTACGCACTTATAAGCGTATTCAACAGAACTTTTATTGGAAGGGTGTGAAAAGTTCCGTTAAAGCTTACATTGCTCAATGTGACGTTTGTCAACGTAATAAATCTGAAGCTGTTGCTCCTCCAGGTCTTCTACAACCTCTTCCTATTCCTGAAGACGTGTGGCAGGATGTTTCATGGATTTTATTGACGGTTTACCCTATTCCAATCGTAAAACCTCTATTTTGGTCGTTGTTGATCGTTTGTCAAAGTATGCCCACTTCATTGCTATTTCGCATCCTTATACTGCTGCTGTCGTTGCTGAAATATTTGTTCGTGAAGTTGTGCGTCACCATGGTATGCCACAAACTATAATAAGTGACCGTGATCCTATATTTTTTGAGTAATTTTTGGGAAGCTTATTTTTCTCTACAAGATACTCAATTGTGTCGAAGCTCTGCATATCACCCTCAAACCGATGGGCAAACTGAAGTTACAAATCGTACTTTGGAATATTATCTTCGGTGCTTTGCTGGAATGAAACCTCATGAATGGTCTAAATGGTTACCGTGGGAAGAATGGTGGTACAATATAACTTATCATTCGGCAATCAAAATGACTCCTTTCCAAGCATTATACAGTCGTACACCACCCAAGATTTCTACCTAGTTCTACAATTGTCCATGCGGTTGATGTGAGCTTAAGATCTTGTGACCATACTCTCAAAATGCTAAAAACCCATCTACAGGATGCTAAAGCTCGAATGAAGATTTATGCGGATGCTCATCGCACGGAGCGCAATTTTGAAGTAAATGATTGGGTTTTTCTTCGTTTGCAACCATATCGACAGTCTACCATAGCAAATCAATCATTCTCCAAGCTTTCACCTCGTTTTTATGGACCTTTTAGAGTTCTTGAGAAGATTGGACGGTTGCGTATAGATTGGATTTGCCATCTACAAATCGTATCCTCCCTGTTTTTCATGTCTCTGCCTTAAAGTTGAAATTGGGAGCTGTTGTTGTGGTTGATGCACATCTTCCAACTACTGTGGATCATTTTGTATGGGAGCTTGAAGTCATTCTGGAGCGTGGAATATACAAAAAAAACAACTGTGCAGCAACCCGTTGGCTTATCAAATGGAAAGAACATTCTGCAGACGAGGCTACTTGGGAGGATGCTGACGATGCGTTTTCCCGACATTGAGGCTTGAGGACAAGCCATGTGTGAAGGGGGGGGGGGGGGGGGGGTACGAACAC
>JAJJMA010203591.1:0-26259 GCA_023529015.1 Papaver nudicaule | reverse complement strand
GTCAGCTGGGTCAGTGTCAGATGTGGCAGACACAGGTGTTAACGAAATAGCACCAACAGACCTTAACAATACGACATAAATTAGCTCTGGTTCTAACTGTGCACCAGTCTCAATTTCCGCAACATCCCCAACTGGGATGAACTCTCCTGCACTCTCTTCTGAGCCCAACTTGGAGGCTAAATGGGATAGACTTTCTTTGGGCTTCCCCCCATCTTAAGTTAGGTGGATAGCCAACAATTGGAACCATCCCTCATCTCAGCTGGACTGGTTCCCCTTTGCAACATTTTTATTCCGGACTATTCTAAATTGGCGTCTGACTACCTACAACTCTTTGATGCTCACGTTAATATCTCTACATCTTGATCAATGGAATTCCTTCCGTCAATGTTACTCATAGGCACATAACTAAACCTTTATTGATCTTTTTAAGAAGATCTGCTTCAAGCGACAATGATCTTTTTCCAACCCTGGATTTTGTTGCTGCTTCATCTCCATCAATACTTCGTCGTATTAAACAACTTGATGATCTACAAGACAACCGCTATCCTGTTCCTGCAGTACAACCGTCAGAGGTTCTAACTATACGTCGTAGTAAAGGTGATGATTCCATGTTATATGAACAATAGTCCATTGCTCTGCAGTTTGATTGTCACCTTCAATGATTTCTTAAAAAGATACGTCGTAGTAAAGGCCTCTTGTCTTTATTCGCCCAAGTGTTACTTCGGCGACTTTTATATTCTCTTCAGTACTTTAGCGAGTCTTGCTTTCTCTGGATAAGGATTGCTGACGCATCTTCCGCTGAGTCAACGAGTCAACTCTGACAATGTACCCATTCTAATCATCAATTAATGCTCAACTACTTTTTCAACTACCTACGTCGACGTGTCCTCAACTCGATGATAAAAACTTGCTCTTATTCATTTCATGCAATATCGCTGACCCTTCTCTCGCCTTGGAGTGCCATCGCCGTCTCTATTTAAGTTCCATTGATCATCTTCTTCTACGATCCCATACTTCTCTGACGTAGCTTTCTTATACGACTTCACTTCTAAGATGCTTTTACGAGGTGAATGTATTTTCTACACTCACATTTTTTCTCTTTCATCTCCAAGAACTTTAGTCACCGGGGATGAAATTATTTACTTCGTTGAAAATAGCGAAGCCATGTGTCCCCCACTTGTTACCTGTTTTGCCACGTTCTCCGCATGCTTTAACCGACCCTGCTTTTAACCTGATGACCTGATGCGCCGGTCTATATTCCCTTGTACTATAAATATTCACCCTCTCTCCAGATCTGATTCATTTTCTTCATAACTTTCAAATTTCTTCTTCTTCCTCTAACTCTTTCTCAGAGCTCCTCCTCCTAAACCCTAATCAAAAGTGATATTGATTTTCCTTTCTAACTCTTTTTTCATCCAAATCTTAACTGAATCTCACCATATCTTCCATTTTTCCATCGTAACATTAATTTTCATCACTTTCTGGGCTAAATATGTTCTCAGATTCCTCCTTTGGTTGATTTTCAACTATCACTGTTCATCTTCTCTATTATCCGATCACCTGAACCTCAACTACTTTCTACGATGGCTTCTTCTACTTCTGGGGCTTCTCGCAAAACCATACCTACTCATGATGACGACTCTCCGAACGTACCTGCTCCAGGAAAATCCAAGAAAAACCCTATTTGGGTGCCATGGATAAATACTGATCGACGTTCGTCCTCTTACGCTATCCAAATTGGATGGTATACCCTCGTCGAAAACCCCTATGACCCTTGAGGATCTTCGACGAGACGACCTGAGCGAAACCAAAGTTGTAGTCGTTTTTGGCTGGCTTAAGGCAGGATTGAAGTTTCCTGTATATGATCCCGCTGATCCTATTGTCCTTGATCTCATTTAGCATATCCAGAAAAGTCCCTTCCAACTTACTAATAACGCCATTTGAGTAATGATGGAGTGGAAGCTTCGTCGAGAGTATAAATCTAACTACCCTAATCTCTTCAAGAAGGGTCAATTTCGCCCCCAGGATTACAGTCTTGAAAACTTCATGCTTCAGTATAAGGTTAAACCTTCTGAGCGAAGAGAAGAGCCTTGGGCGTATCGCTTTGTTCTCAAAAAGACCTTGAAGCCCGAGGAGGCTATGATTGGCGATGCTGAGAAGAAGAGCTCTAAAAATGTTCTTATTGTACGTAAGAGTACTGAGGGTGGTTGGTCGAATATACCCTGCTGGCTCGACGGTCCCTGGTTAAAAGGCTGGATGGACGAGGAGAAAACTACCCCTCGTACTGACTTCGTTGCGGGTCACGAACGTTTCATTGGATATAACTTCACCGAGGTACACTGGACCAAATAAGACCAGTACAGAGATGATAAGGGACGTTATTCACAAAGATGTTGATGGTAATTGGTTTAAATTGTCAAAGGACGATACTGAAGATGCTAAGAAGACTACCAAGAAGTCTTCAAAGAAGAAAAGTCGAGCAGCTACTGAAGGCACAGATCAGGTAACAAACATTCTCATTTTCTTTTGAATATATATATATTTGCCTCTGTTAGTTTCCAGATCTGAATGACAAGGTTGAGCTGCAAAAGAAGTTACAACGACTCTCGGCGAAACAAACGCCAGCGAGCAAACCTGGAAATGAATTTAATCAAGAAGAAAAACCTATCAAAAGTTTGAAGACTACTAAAGAGTTGCCTCAGCCTACAAGCCCTGTCGCTAAACCAAAGAAAGGTGTCGCTGATGCAAAGAAGCGACTGAGTTAAACAAAGGAAGGTGATGCCACCCCCATCATCTCTCAAGAAGCTGGCAAGGGAGATGATAGACATACTGATGAAGAAATGGCATACCAAGATTATGAGGATCATCACTTTGAATCTGACATAGGGACCTCACATCAGCCTAAAGGAGAACGAGAAATATCTGTCGGAGGAACTTGGTCGACGAGCTTGTTATTCCCGAGTTTCCTCGCTCAAACGCTCTAGATTTGCACAAAATGCCCCTCGGCGACATTCCTGTTAGAAGAGGGTGTACCGGCGAAGTGGTCAATGAGTTTGCTGACTGTTTTACTGCTCTGGTCAACCTCTCAGATCTCCGGGACTAATTGTACTATGAGACTATGGAAAAATATAGTACCCCTGAGCTCGTTGACACACCTGAAAATTTTACCATTACCCCCAACTTGATTTCTCAAGAGCATTGTAATGTTGCTACAACGGTAATTACTATCCTTGTCGCTGTTTGCTTTGTTCTCTATACTATGTTTCTTACCATTAATATTTTATCTTGCCTCAGGGATACCAGCAAACATTGAGTCTCATTGCTACCAAAGAGCAGCAAGAATATATGATCGATGACTTGAGGCGAGAGTTCTCTAAGCTCCAGATTGATCTTCAGAACGAAAAGAGCTGTGCTGAAAAACTACGTGAATCCAAGCAGCAGGACGCCAATGAATTGGAGAAACTCCAAAGTAAGAATCCAATTACTTCTTTGATTTTCTATTATTATATATTTTTTACTTTTGCCGAGACCCTTAGACCTCATCCCTTCCAAGGTCGCCGACAGCATCCAAACAACCAACTAGAGTGAGCCTAAACAGAGATTGACAACCTTGTTTGCGCTAACACTAGACAATGTGGCATGTTGTTTGACTTTGACGAGGATGTTAAGTGGTATCGTCGAGATCTAAATCATGTCATGGAACTTAACGAAAACCTTGATCGTGTGCTCAAAGTTATGCACTCATAGCTAGGTTGGGTCGAAGGAGAGCGAGATGATGCCATTCGCAGAGAGGAACTTGCTATCAAAGCAAAAGAGGATGTCGAAATAGCTCATACACGAGCCACTACCCTATGGAAGAACGAGAGAACGAAAGCTGAAGGGTTAACCTCCCAATTGAACCATGTAACAACTAAGAGAGATACAACCTTACTAGATATTCAGCGCTGGAAGGATTTCGTCCAAATCCATAGAGATCGATCTAAAGGACTCCACCAGCGTGTGACTTCTCAAGAACTTCAGATAACGAGAATGCTGGGGCCTTGTGCTAACCAGAATTTCGAATCCAAAATGACCCCTCTTAGGAATGCCCAAGAGGGTGCTCGTAGACATGTTTTTGAGTTATAAGGTAGATTTCTAGGGTATTCTGTCGCCTTAGTTCTATACTTGCCCAATTCTGACTATGTTTTCTTTATTTATTTTCAGAGCGAGTCAAGAAACTGGAAGGTGAGCTAGAACAGCAAATTAAGGTGGCCGAGTCTCATGAAGAATGTGCTTCCAAGACTATTGAGTTGGCTGAGAAACTCAAAGCACATGAAAGTTGTGGAGAAAAGATGACCAAAGCATTGCAAGATCATCAAGGGTGTTCAGATGAGATCTCTGAGCTAACCAACAAACTGCAAGAACACCAAGGTTTTGAAGATAAGATCAAGGCGATGGAAAATCCAAAAACTTGGAGAGATTCGCGATAGTTTCCAAACTGAACTGAACGAGGCTCAGAAGTAGTTAAAAGACCAATAAGAAAAACATGATGTCGAATTGTGTAATGTTGCCTTTGTCGCCGTGAAAGGCTTTGTTAACGATTACTTCCCCAAACACGATCTTGAGGTTCCCCAGGAATATGTTATACCTCCTGAAGTTCTCGCTGAGGAGAAAGTGGAAGAATGCGATAGTGAAGAAGATGAGAGTGACAGTGAAAATGACGCCGAGGGAACTGCGTCTGATGAAGAGTAGTCTTTAAAGGTTTAAGCCATTGGGAAATCCTTTATTCCCAGGATACCTTATCTACTCGTCAATCAATAATCTTACTTTTAGAAATTCTCATCCATAGACATATTTCTCTTTTTTGTTTTCGTAATCATTTTAGACTTTTGAGGGACTTGCCGTTCAGCAAAATTTCCACTCGTATATTTGATGTAGTGACCACCCTGCAATGTAAGCTATATGCTTGTTATTAATAGAGAATTTTTTGTTTCTCCAATATCTGTCAAAAAGTTTGTAATCTTAGCGAGTAAATGATTATGTATATTTTCCGCCAATGGTTTAGCCAATCTATCCCAAAATAATATGTTGTATGGTTATCCCGCTAATTAAATTCATACTCCCTTTCAATGCTACTTGTGCCCGTCGGCGATCCTGTTATAAGTGCTTGGTTTGCCAAGATAGTGGCTAATTGCCAGTCTCCGGAACTCTTATATTTTCCTGCCAGCACTTACAGATCAACAAGTAACGCATTTGGATTTACAATGAATAAAACTAAATGTTACCCATAACTTCTTCATTTAGGGGTGAGTGGGCGAGGTACATTGCTTCCTCGACTTGACTTTGGATTGCTTTGATATGTGGCCCTTAGGCTAAAATAGGACCTTTTAGGTCTAGAGCTATTAACTCTGGGAGAGTCTTGAGTCCATGGCATTTTGCCTTAATATGTGGCCCTTAGGCTGAAATAGGACCTTTTAATTTAGGTCTAGAGTTGTTAGCTCTAGAAGACTCTCGAGTCTATGGCATTTTTCCTTAATATATGGCCCTTAGGCTGAAATAGGACCTCATAGGTCTAGAGCTGTTAGCTCTAGAAGACTCTTGAGTCTATGGCATTTTGCTTTATTATGTGGCCCTTAGGCTGAAATAGGACCTTTTTTAGGTCTAGAGCTGTTAGCTCTGGGAGACTCTTGAGTCTATGATACTTTGGTGAAGCCTCCTGGCTTTTCATTTCGGCGAGGCTCGTAAGCCTTATCATTATTTCTTTCGGTGCTTTGCTTGTTCGGTGAAATTAAATGACACAATAATTTGTTAATGGGGTTCGGCGCATAATAGCAAACCCAGGTTCCCGGATCTTATGCGCTGTTGTTTACAAAATCTTAATAAGATTTCGTGGGTATTATGCCCGCCCAAGACTTCAGAGTTTTACATCATATCTTCAAGGGTAATATCGTTTGACAAACTTAGCATTCCAAGGATGATCCAGCTCCTTGCCATGTTCGTCTATCAGCATATATGCTCGACTCCCAGCTACTCGCTTGATGATGTAAGGACCTTCCCATGTTGACTCCAGATTTCTGCAACCTTCCTTATGATAAGGGGTACCTCTCGCAATACAAGATCGCCTGGTTGATATTCTCTGTGAATAAATCGTTTATTGTATTCCCTTGATAGTCGTCGATGGTAATTTTCCATATGAGTCAAAGCTATCAGTCGATGTTCTTCTAAATCGTCGAGTTTCGCCAAGATTAAATCAATATTCAAGTTATTTTCCTATGCCTCATGCTTTGTTGTCGGCAAGATGATTTCTGATGGCAATACTGCTTCTGTACCAAAAGTAAAGAGGAAAGGGGATGCTTCTGTTGCTTCTCGAACAGTTGTTCTATAAGACCGTAAAACATTATGCAAGTGTTCACACCAAGATTTTTTATGCGGATTCACTCGCTTTTTCAAGCCTAACCCAATGGTCTTGTTGGTAGCTTCTGCTTGTCCATTGCAATGCGGGTAGATTGGGGTTGATTTTCCCAATTTCACACCATATGTGACAAGGAGATTTTGGATATTTTCGCCGACCGACTGCTTTCCATTATCTGTACAAATTTCTGCAGGCACGCCGAATCTGCAAAAGATGTTCTCCCAGATGAACACAAACATCTCTTTCCCTATCTGATTCCTCAATGCCTCAGAGTCACACCACTTGGTAAAATAATTAGTAGCCACAACAATATATTTCCTCTGCCCTGACCCAGGTACGAGTGGTCCAATGATGTCAATCCCCCACTTGGCGAAGGGCCAAGGACTGAGAACTGAATTTAGAGAGGTCGTCGATGCTTTGATCCTTCTCCCAAACAACTGACACTTTTTTGTCATGTCCCAACCAGAGGAAGGTCTTCCTTGGTTGAGGGCAGATCCCTGTTTAGCTGACATCATGATCCTGATAAGAGATAGCCTGTTATTAAGGGATGTTCAGGTGGTGTTATGCGTCATTAGTGTGTTAGCAGGTTGTAAGCGTGCGAGTCGCACACTTTTGTTACCTTACCTTACTACTTATTTTCAGTCGAGTCATGTAACTGAATTATAAGAATTAATCAAATACTCTGTTTTCTTTCTCAGAGCCTAGGCTTATTCGTCCCCTCCCTTCTCTCAATATCCCTCTCCAAGGAGGTTCTGAATCCAATTGTAACGCAGATCGTTACAAGTGGCACTAGAGCACTCGATTCCTGTGTGACCGAGTGAAAATGAAAATCGATTGGGATGAATTTATATCTAAAATGAAGGTGCAGATAGCTGTTGATGTGAAGCCTGCCGTAGAAAGCTACTTTAAGAAACATGGATTTGGTGTTGGTTCAATGAAAAAGAAACCAGAGCTGATTGAGAAAGAAATCGAGGCTGAACAAGAGGAAACCCTAATTGATTCAAGCTCAGAAAACGATTTCGCTCAAAAACGTTCTACACAACCAAAAGGTGATGGTAATGATCTACCTAGACTTATCTCAATTCCCCTTCGTTTGCGAATTAATTCCTGTCTTATCTCAGTTCAAGGGGTTGTGGATTTTAAAGGAAAATTTATTGATGTATTCTTGATTTCGGGAAGAAAACCTAAGGTTTAAAATGATTAATTGATCTAATTTATAAGGCCTGAGATCGAGTCTTGATTAATAACTAACCTATTAAATTGTTTTTGATCGACAACGTAATTGTTCATGCATCACGAATTTTCTAAGTTTAAAAATAACTATCACAAACATCACAAAAATCATAAAATATAAAATAAGTATCTAAGTTTTTAATAAAATGATACAAATATAAATTTAATTATGAGAGTGTATAGTCGATGTCACTGTAGTATAATTGTAAAGTGATTAGGTGATACTAATATAACCACGAGTTTGAAACTCGTCATCACCAATATTTTTACCGACAAAAAAATATATAAATCGTGAAAGCATATAAATAAATACATGTTGTACAAATACATTAATCGTGAAGAGTAAGTATCAAAACAATTTCTAAAATTAGTTTAAATTTTGAATTTTTATTGACTAGTTTTTGTTACGATACTTTTTGTATGTTGTTAGTTGTAAAGTAATTGGGTGAAGAGCTCATTCGTTATGTTATCAGATTCATAAACATCACTATATTTGGATCCTACTTCATCTTGCAGAAGCTTACAGCTTATTCACATCTTATTTTTACAAATATATGTTCCATTTTCAGGTTCTAAATCATCAGCCGTACGATCAGAAGGCAGATGTTTACAGTTTTACTATCCTGCTGTGGGAGCTCACAACCGCGGAGGTACCATATGATACAATGACCCCTTTGCAAGCTGCCCTAGGAAGGCAGATGTTTACAGTTTTGCTATCCTGCTGTGGGAGCTCACAACCTCGGAGGTACCATATGATACAATGACCCCTTTGCAAGCTGCCCTAGGAGTAAGACAGGTTTGTGATATTTGACGGAAGAATTTATATTTGTACTATTATTTGTGCTATTCACTTTTAACATTTTCTTTTATACTCACATCTAGGATTTGAGACCGCCGATACCAGGCAACACATACCCTAGACTAGAAATGACGCTTGAGGGAATAGTACAAGAAGTAAAGGTAGAACGGTAAGGACCCGCAAGCAGGTCAATGACTACAAACTAGTCATGTGACAATTACGCCGCGTATTAAATCAATTGTTTGAGTTCAAACACCAAATATAGCAGTTAATGAAGTAATAATTTGAATATGATTTTAGTACTATTAGATAGATCTCGAAAAATTAGGCGAAATCGACTAATAGAACGCGTCAATCGAATGTCAGATGAGGAAGATACGACACTCGAAAGATTAGGTCAAAAATAGACATCCCTTAATAACCCTGTAAAGGTGGTAATAGTAAACCGTATAGAGTGTAAATGGGGTGTAATAATAGTTAAACATAAAGTGTAGAAGGGGTGTAATTATTTGCTAGATATTTTAAATTGCTTGGTGTTATATTTGACATCTTTGTTATTGTGACAACAACACAGTATTATATTTATATCACTTGAGAGGTTTTTTCTTTTACACAATATCAGAGAGGGTTTAGATTTGCGGATTAATCTGTATATTGAAATTGTAAATTTGAGTATAATTACTTGTATTAGATCCTTAATGCCTCATATCGTAGATTGTGACTTTGACTTCTAAGTAGGTCTATTTTTGAGGCGTTACAAGAACAAATTCTATTGTACTCAAATTTTATTTCAAAATGACTGAATTGGACTAATGCAAATTAGTGTGTTGCAGACAGCGTCAGAAACTTAAAAGAACGCGACTAACATTGTTGAGTACCGGTAAGGTACAGTTCTTATCATCATGCTTCAACCTACACGGGAAAAAGAATATGAGGATGGTTTCTTTTGTTGTGTGTGGACTTTGGTAGCTGTCTTTTTATAATAGATATTTCTTTCATTATATTAGAACCTTCCAGTTATTAAAATTCAATTTGTAATGTGGTATATTACGATAGACACATTCCATTATATTGCAAGTTTCAAGTGCTACTGCTTTTTCTTCTTTTAATCAATTCTCTAAGCTCAACTTCAAAATGTCATTTTATAGGGTTAGGTGATTGGTTTTAAATTGATGAAATGTGTAAACTCAACAACAGCAAAGAAAAATTGCACTGTAATTGATCAGTGTGTCACAGTTGTTTCGTTCTCTCTCGCAAATGGTGCTGCAATGTTATCCTTCAATAAAGACAGACAATTAGAAAGTTGAACACTCTTGTTGTTTCCTTTCATCTTGAAGTATACTAGTATGTTTAAAAAGATTTTGTTAGCTTAATATTTAACATCTGCGGGGCAATGACACATGGTAAACAATATAAAATCTACTCCAGCATTTTGCTGGAAAGGTATAATGTCAGCTCATGGAAGTATGTCTCTAAGGTTAACAAGATTTGTTCAAGTTATACCAAGCATACTAGGCAATGTCACATAGCAAACAATGTTAAAATTTGTTAGAGCATGCTCGGTCAACCCCACCAGGCGTTGGTATGTCAAGCTTGGTGTAAGGGTAGAAAATACCTTCACGACATAAAACATCCTAGAAGAGATGATGTACAAGAAGAGTACGGCGGAGATGTTTTGGATCAGCGAATAAGGATCTTAGTGACATATGAGTCTGAAGTCAGATGATATAGCTTGGCGAAGGGATAGAAGAGTGAAAGGATAATTAGAAGATAGATCAGCGAGATAGGACACGTCACCATTGGTAGTTGAGAAGTGGTTGTGCATTTAAGAGGAGTCAGAACGGATATATTGTCAGGTTGACCAGTTGACTCAGTAGGAATCGCGTCAGCAATCTTATCCATTAAAGATTCGCTCGTCAATGTTGATAAAACAAGAGATAGGGTCGCCGATGTGTGTGTATCGGCGAGTCAGGACAAATTGGTGTCAGTCTTATGTTTGTCTGTATTAGATGTAACCCATTATGTAAGGGTCTATAAATAACGAGTGAACCTACTGAAAAAGGGGTTGGACATATTTCGGATTGGTCTAGAGAGAGGAAAAGTATTTCACTTGCTCTCCATAGCCCAAGGCTGAGATTAGGGTTCTTATTGAGAGATTGAGTCTAGAAGATTAGCAAGGTAATGGAGAGTTGTAATCATGCTTATAATAGTGATAACCCTTGGATGTAGTCCTCACTTATGAGGGCGAACCAAGTAAAACCTCTTGTCAAATTTCTCTAACCGTTATCTCCTTATTCTCTCTTTATGATTGGTTAGATGCATGTTTGGGTAGGATTCTCTGTATGATGTTGTATGGTATTTGGGTGTACTATCTAAGATCTAACCATTGGGGTTTTAGACAGTTACATTTTGGCGCTAGGAAAGGTTTTGAACTTGTTTTTTTTTCTTTGTTTTTTCAACATGATTTGTTGAGGTTATCATATATTCTCTTGTTTCCATATGTTTATATGTTGCAAATCTCGCCGGTAGTGTTGTTACTCACCTTTTATTGCTATTTAAAGGTGTTAATCTCGCTGTTTAAGATCTTCTCTTTTTTTTTCTTCTCGATTTGCCATATATAGCATATATTGTGGTCTGTTATGATGTTCTCTTGAAGAATATTGATAAGGTTGAGAAAACCATGCTATTTTTAGTATTCTGGAGCGTCGTAGATGGGTTTTCAACACATAATTTTGCTATTTTTAGTCACCATGCTATGATTAGATGTTATTTTCGCTAAAGTTGAAAGTTTGCTCGCCTGATTTGATGGTTCATCACATATTTCACCTTTGTCACATGAGTAACAAAGAAAGTGGTCTATTTGAGTAGAAAAAAAGCTATTTTTGGTATGACTATTACCTTGCTGTAGGAAAACATGCTACTTTGAGTTCGTTTATGAGTAATATAGATATATATTTCCGGCAGATTAGTATTCTTTCCCGACGGGTTAGTACGAATCTTAGGGTCATAGATGAAACTATTTTCAAATTTTCTCAAAATAATCGACGTACTGCTATTTTGATTGGAAAATCACAATCACCTATGATGTTTTTGCAATTCTTGTCATGATTAGATCATCATCTGGGCAACATGTAATTTAAAGCTGCCACTTTTGTCCTTCATTCATCAACATTCTGAAAAAGCAACCCAACTAACTTATTTGGCATTTACCCACAGTACTAACAGAGCAATACTGTCAGGAAGTGTGTTGTCTTCTTTTACAGATCTTCGGCGAATGGCTCCTAGAGGGAGAAGCGGCAAAGCCCCAGCGGGTAGGCCTCCACGGTATCCCATCCTCTCAATGCCAGTGACGTTTCCCAGTAGCCACAACACCAGAAGCAGGGGAGTGGAACCAACTGGTCTGCCAGATACCTTCTTGGCAAGTTCATCTCGGCGATCACCTGTTCAGCGAACATCACGCCAAGAGGAGGTTTTCGTGGAAGATATCACTCACTTGGAGAATGCAGGAGTAACACCAGATCCTAATGCATTACTGCGGAGGGTCAGCAGCGAAATAGAAGCAAATACTTTCGGCGAGCCCATTGATGGCGACAAAGTCACTCAGAGAGCCGTCGGCGAGTCGTCTAATGTTGTGGGAGCAGTTCAGAACATTAGTGCAAGGGGTACCGTAGCAGTTAATGCAATCCCAAGAGCTATCGGCGAACCACTTCAGATGGCAGAAGAAACACCAGCGGTTGTTGCTGAACCTATCACGATAGCAGATATTCCACAGGCTGCTAGTGGAAATGACATGGCAGTAGTACCAGGCACCACCATAACTCGTCCGGTAGTGGTTGCAGATAACACATGGTCCACCAATAATACAGAAACTCTGCTAAAGCAGATCCTTGAGGCGAACAATCGGCAAGCAGCTCAGATGCAGATGCAGATGCAATTACAAATGGAAACTGTCCTGCAGAGCCATAGAGAATTGATGGAAGAGAATAGGAGATTGATTCAGAGCAGGAGTCATACATCCCAATCGAACACCACTCGCCGATCAGAAAAGAGCAGGTATAATACTATTGAAGTGTCAGACTCGTCGGCGAGGTACAATGAGAGAGGCAGGAGAATAGAGCATTCAAAAGAGGCGGCGAAGATTACCTTTCAAGGCATGCCAGTGGAAAGTACGACAAGGCGGATAAGAAGGTGATGAAAGAGCTTCGTCGTTTGAAGGGCAAGGTGGCAACATTAGACGGGTCCAATAAAGAGTCAAAATATAAAGTGGCACTCTCAGAGGCAAAAAATACACCTTTCAAGGATTGTATTACATATGGGCACGTCTCCACAAAATTCTCCATGCCAAAATTCTCATCAATTTTTGATGGAACTGGGGATCATGCTCAGCATTTAAGGAGCTACAAAAGAGACCTGGCGGCGTGGATAGGTTTAGATCCCATTATGTTTATAACATTCCCCGTTACGCTCAAAGACGAAACTTTGGCGTGGTTTGATGGGTTGGAAGAAAGAAAGATCGGTCGCTTTGACAAGCTAGAAATCAAGTTTTTGCGAAACTACATTCAGAATAACAGAAGTAGGCCCGGCGTGGAAAGGTTGTTCAATATCAAGAAAAGACCATCGGAGACTTACAGAAGCTTAATCCAGAGATGGAGAAAATTGTGCAGTGAAGTAGGAACAGCGGTGTCTGATAGGGATAAGATAAGAGCGTTCATAAGTTCCATGAAGACGTCAGATCCAATGTATCAAAGTTTATTTTGGGAGCCGCCGAAAGATATGAAAGCGCTAAGAGTAAAACAGAACGAATGGATTAATTATGAAGAGATCCAAGCAGAGGAGCTCCGCCTGAAGAAAGAGAGAGTGAAACAAATTCACTCGATCAATAATTATTCGCAGGAGGAACATGAAGAAATTAGAAAAGAATGGGAGAAGTTAGAACATCAAAGGTTGGCAATGACTCCATCTTCGGCGATAGTAGTACAGGAGGCGCCGAGACAACAACAGCAAGTAACCGCTGATCATCATTGGAGCTCACAAAAGCGAGACAATTATGATGGGAGATAAAAGCAAGATAATCGAAATGGAAATAATGGTAGAGGAGGACGTGACAATCGGCGAGGAGGACATAATGATAAGAGATATAATGGTGATAACCGAAAATTTGGTAAAGGATACCAACAACCGTTCCAGGATGCCACGTTACCCAAGCTGCGTATTTCTTACACCGATGCATGGGGGAAAATTGAGAGCTCGAATTGCAGAGATGACATTCGCTATCCCTATAACAGAGGAAATCCTAGAGTCTCGCCGACTAATACCAATTCCTTTTGTCAGTTCCATCAATTTCATGGACATCCAACAGAAAATTGTACCGGCGTACAGCAAGAGGTACACAGATTCATTCGCTTGGGGAAATTCCATGACTTCCTCGAATTGCCACCACCACCTCCCATCATGGTCCAGGCAATTTAAGCTATTCAAGCCGCCCAAGTTCCAAATGTATATGAAGTAAAAGTTGAACGAGATGATTTGTTGGAGTTCGACTGTTATTCTATAGTACATTCAAAAATCACTAGAAACGAGTTCCATGACAATGTTCTGTCCAGAGTACATAAGCGGGACAGAATGGGAAATGAAATTTGTAGTGTCGACGTTAAGAAAGAACCCCTGCAGGATTGGATGAAGGCTTGTGTGGGCTTTTCCGCCGATGAGATACCTCCTGAAGGGAGAAATCATAACAATCCTTTAGTTCTCACTATTCAAATGGGAAGATTCAGGATGCCCAAAGTCCTTATCGACCCAGGGAGTCGGTGGATATCCTTTTCAACTCTGCATTTGAGGCAATGAAAGCAAAAGACGACAAAATCCCTTCGTCGACGGTTTCCTCTTACAATATTTATGGATTTAATGGGATTGCTTCTAAACCTAAAGGAGAGATTGAATTCAAGATCTTTATCTGTGATGAATACTTTTTGAACACTACCTTTTGCATTGTGGACGTTGATTCGCCGTACGCTGCAATCCTTGGAAGACCATGGCTGCATAGGCTAAAGGGAGTACCTTCTACTTACCATCAACGTCTAAGGTTTACAACGCCTAAAGGAGTCGCTGAATATGTTGGTGACCTGGCAGTAGCGAAAGCTTGTAATACGGCGGACATACAAATGCGTGAAAATAGAAAAGCTAATCTAGTTGAGAAAAAGAAACAAGGCAAGGAAGCTATCAAGAATCAGGAGATCCAGGATTTCATCGCCGACCCTTCAAATTACGTACATTCGGTGAACTCTGTAGAAGATTCGGCGAAGCCCACAAAGAAGACTTTATAGCAATTAAAGGAACCATCGCCGATGGGAGAACCTGAGTTGCATTTTACGGCGGTGGAACCCACTATAGATATAAATATCGGCGAAAAGAATGATCCAAAGGTGGTAAAGATTGGTACCCTACTGAACGAAGACGAGTCGGCGAAGTTGCAAGCACTACTCAAGGAATATGTTGATGTCTTCGCCTGGGGCATGAATGAAATGTCAGGCATTGACCCATCAATAGCATGTCATAAGCTAGATATTGATCCAAAGATTCGGCCTTTCAAGCAAAGGATAAGGAAATTGGCTCCAGCCTATAAAGAAGCAGTAGAAGCGGAGATTGATAAAATGAGGGCGTATGGTATCATAAGGCCAATACAATATCCTCAATGGATAACCAATATGGTAGTGGTACCTAAGAAGAACAAGGGAGTACGGATCTGCATCGACTTCAGCGACCTCAATAGGGCGTGCCCAAAGAATAGTTTTCCGCTAGGAAACATTGATCAAACTGTAGATGCTACGTCAGGTCATGAGTTGCTATCATTTATGGATGGATACTCAGGGTATAATCAAATACCTTTGGCAGAAGAAGATCAGAAGCACACTGCTTTCTTTTCCACCAAAGGATTGTTTTGTTATACCCGAATGCCCTTTGGATTGAAGAATGTCGGTGCTACTTATCAAGAAATGGCGCAGAAGATGTTCGAAAAATGGATAGGAAGAACCATGGAGGTTTACGTCTACGATATGCTTGTCAAGAGCAAAAAGAAGCAAACTCATGTGCAAGATCTCAGAGAAATATTTGATCACATGCGTATTACCAAACTAAAAATAAACCCGGCGAAGTGCGTTTTTGGTGTAACTTCAGGAAAATTTCTGGGGTATGTTGTCACCAAGAAAGGTGTGGAAGCCGATCAGGCCAAGATTAAGGCAATCATAGATATGCCCTCGCCAGTAACAGTAAAGGATGTCATGAGACTCAATGGAACTCTGGCGTCACTCAATAAATTTATCTCCAGATTCTCTGACAAATGCAAATTATTCTTTCAGACATTGAAGAAAGGATAAAAGTTTAACTGGACTGAGGCACATGAGGCTTCCTTTCAAGGTATTAAAAAGTACCTCATTACTCTTCCCGCAATTCAGCCGCCTGAGCATGGCGAAGAACTCAGAGTCTACCTCGCCGCAACGCCATTTGCCATTAGCGCAGTGCTTGTAAGAACCAAAGGCGGCGAAACGCCTATTTATTATATTAGCAGAACGTTACAAGGGGCAGAAAAGAATTATACCAAAATTGAGCAATTGATCTTGACGTTAGTCTTTGCATCCCAGCGATTACGTCCATACTTTCATGCTCATCCCATTGTTGTTCTAACCAAGACTCCTATAGAATCCATTCTGCACAGTTCTCAATGAGTAGGACGGATTGATAAATGGAACACTCAGATTGAACAGTTTGGCGTTCAATATGAGATACGTACATCTCAGCGATCTCAAGTTATCGCAGACTTCCTCGCCGACTTTCCAATTGATGAAGAAGAAGAGATAGAAGAAATCACGTTCTCTTTGGATGAGCAAGAGAATGAAATGCCAGACCTATTGAAATGCATTCCTACTGGATGGGAGGTCTATGTATATGGTTCATCAAATAAAGAAGGAAAAGGGATATGAATTGTCCTAACTTCGCCGAAAGGAGCCAGGATAGTACATTCGCTGAGGCTGGAATTTTCGGCGACAAATAATGAGGCAGAATATGAAGCAGTCATTCACGCCATGCGAATACTCATTGAAATGGGAATCTGCAATGTTAGATTGACAAACGACTCTCAGCTGGTGATTAGACAAATCTCGGGACGCTATCAGGCATCAGACCCGTCTCTGCAGAAGAACCTAAAACTTGCTAGGGAGTGTGCCCAGAGGATCACAGGTATCAAGTTTCGCCACATATGCATAAAAGACAACAGGCACGCCGATGCTTTGGCTTTCATCTCCTCAATGATGACAAATCCTGATATCCCTTCGATAGGCATTAAAAGAGTGAAACAATCTTCGGTGGAAGAACGAGACCAAAGAGAAGTGTTGGCAACAAGCACTGAAGAATCAGCGGAGACAGATTGGAGAACGTCGGTACGATATTATTTGGACCGCCTTACGCTACCAGGAAAACAGATTTTAGCCCACCAAGTCATTAACAGATCGGCGAACTACGAGC
The DNA here is from genome assembly GCA_023529015.1 of Papaver nudicaule. Lineage (NCBI taxonomy): Eukaryota > Viridiplantae > Streptophyta > Magnoliopsida > Ranunculales > Papaveraceae > Papaver > Papaver nudicaule. The sequence goes on along the minus strand of JAJJMA010203591.1, from coordinate 9,319 downwards.
TTCGAGATGGAATTCTGTACCGCCGGTCATTCTCTGGACCATTACTGCGTTGTGTATCAAGAGAAGAAGTTAAGAAATTACTAGAAGCAATCCATGAAGGAGATTGTGGGAATCACAGTGGTCAGAGAGATTTAGCTTTGAAAGTTAGAATGCAAGGGTATTATTGGCCCTGGATAAATAGTGATACCAAAGAACATGCTCGCCGTTGCAAGCAATATCAATTGTTTGGAAGAAGAATTAAAGCGCCAGCAACGTCATTAAACTCAGTGCTCAGTCCTTGGCCTTTTGCCAAATGTGGCATTGATATAATTGGACCACTAACTACTCCAGGCTCGGGACAACGGAAATACATCATTGTGGCGACAGATTATTTTACCAAATGGTGTGAGGCCAAAGCTATCAGAAAGAATACAGGTCAGGAAGTATACACATTCATTTGGGAGAATATATTTTGCAGATTCGGCGTGCCGGCGGAAATATGTACTGATAATGGAAAAGAACTTGTCGGCGACAACATTAGAAATTTACTTGCTACTTACAACGTCAAACTAGGAAAGTCAACTCCATTATACCCTCAGAGTAATGGACAAGCAGAAGCCACTAACAAGACTATTGGAATGGGGCTGAAGCAAAGGGTGGAAAACCATAAAAAGCATGATGCGAGCATTTACATAATGTTTTGTGGTTTTACAGGACTACTGTCAGAGAAGCAACTGGAGCATGTCCATTCCTGCTGACTTTCGACGATGAGGCAGTACTCCCCTCTGAAGTAATTTTACCAACAAAGCATGAGGCATGGGAGAAGAATTTGAACACGGATTTAATTCTAGCAAAGATGGATGACTTGGAAGAATAGCGATTGATCGCTTTTACACACATGGAGAATTATCATCGCCGACTATCTAGAGAATACAACAAGCGAGTAATTCCAAGAGAATATCAACCCGGCGAATTGGTACTTCGGGAAATCCCTCAATCACAGCGAAAAGGATGCAGGAAGTTAGAGCCAGTATGGGAAGGACCATATGTGGTCAAGAGAGTAGCTGGGAGTGGAGCATACGTGTTGATCGACGAGCATGGCGTGGAGCTAGAGCATCCTTGAAACGCCAAGTTCATCAAAAAGTATTACCCTTAAAAGAAACAATGTAAAGATCCGAAGTCTTGGGCGGGCATAATACCTAAGAAATCTTATTAGCTCATGTAAAACAACAACGAATAAGATCCGGGGACGTAGGTTTGCTATCATGATCCGAACCCCTTTAACAAATCATGGTGTCATTTAATTTTTTGCTGAGTATTTTAGCTCTTCCAGCACCCTAAAGCTAAAATAGCCTTGCCAAAGTAGCAAAGCTAGAGGAAACTGTAACACCAATACTGAGGCAAGAATGCCAAATATCTCCAAGAATATAAGGTTAACTACTGAGGCAGTATGCTATATATATAAAAATCCTGATCAGGTATCAAGGTCAAGTGCCATCAACAAGAGGCTTAGTATTATAAGATAGCTGGAGACAAAGGCTCTCATCCAAAATGCATAAAAGTTTACCTGTGTTATTGAAGCGAAACAACCTCCTTGTATGGTAAGCCCAACCCAGGACAGCTGTAAGACCAGTCGTGTTACTTGTTGGTCTGTAAGAGTTTGGCGAGTAAGACCTCACCGACGGGAGCCATCGTAGCATCACATCGTCGAAGGCCGTAAGTGTAGTCAGCCTACCGGGCAAACCAAACACTTATAATAGATCGCCGACGGGCATAAGTAATAATTACGGCTGGGGTGTTATCTTAGGATCATTAAGAAATTGTTGGCTATACAAGCACTGGACTTCCTTCAATATCAGGCTAAGTGTGTGACAAGCAAACTTAGAAAGTCCATGTGAGGCATCATATTAAAGATAAGTCAGTACAAAAGAAGTAATGCATAACATTACAAGAGTAGTTTAGGGTGAGACAATAAGACTACTAGAAAACAAAGCAAGAAATACAAGAAGTTATCTATCTTCACTTCTTCTTTCTTTTACTTCAACACCTGGGGTCTGGAAAGGGACTGGTCACCTCAGCATCCTGAGACACAGGAGAAAGTTGAAGACCTATCCTGCCCACTTTCGCCGAGGTTCTTTTCTTCTTCATTTCCTGCCTTGGTCTCTTCAGGCCGGTGCTCTTCCAGGTTTGCCCCTTTGTTTTCCCTGGTTTTCTTCTTTGCTTCCCTCATTGTTTTCCTCTCTTTCTTCCTCTCTGTCTTCCTCTTCTTCTTCTCTTTCTTCCTCTTCTTCTTGTTCTTCTTCGTCGACCTCTGGCAACTCGTTCTCCTCCTCTTGATCACTCGCTTTCTCCTTTTGGACCTTCTCGACGAGTTGTTCTGGAGTCGGCCGACGATAATGAGAAGGGACATCGAGGTTGTGCTCAGGACAAAATTGGTAAGCAAAATTTTGAGCGCCGATGAATGCAGCTCTAAGGACATCCTCGTCAAGTTGTTTCTTCAATTCTTGAAGATCGTCTTTAGCCTCAGAGATCTCAATTTGAAGACGGTCGCGGACTTCTACGAACTCTTAGTACTTGCTAGCACAAGATTCATGGTCTTTGAGCTTCTCAGACAATTCTTGGTATTTGCTGACACATGATTCATGATCTTTAAGCTTCAGAGATAGCTCATTGATCTTGCCAGGGCAGGATTCATGCCCTTTGAGCTTATCGGTGAGCTCGTTGATCTTGCCTTCACACTCTTTATATCCTTGGATGACTTCCTTGTGGTGTTCTACCTCCTTCTGCAAGTTCTGAATTTGAGTTGTGGAAGGAGAAGAAGAAGACGTGGTTAGAAAAATTAAGGAGAAGACAAGTATGAGGAGTTGTGGGCATACCCTACATAGCTAGCTACCTTCTAAGTCGCGGACATAGGTTCGTGCACCCTCCTGAGCTTCCCTAAATTGGGACATATGAAACTCAAAATTTTGATCTGCGCATGGACCTAACATTTGGTTTATCTGTCGTTGTTGGGTAGAACATTGTTGGTATAAGTCGATAGCTAGAGCTTCTTGTCTCGCCGCTGTATCCTTCCAGCTTTGAATTTGGAACTCAGCGGTTTCTTTTTCAGTACTTAAGAGAATAATCCTGGAAGCTCGATCGTCGTCCCTAGATGTCTCCTCTCGCCGAAGGGAAGAAGCTCGCATATGACTGACCTCGGCTTTCTCTTTGGCAGTCATGGCCAGTTGTTCTCGGCGAAGTGAATCATCACGCTGGCTAGTCATCCAGCCTAATTGTGATCGAGTGGCTTGATAAGTATGACAAAGATTTCTTATAATATCATTGTCTTGACTCAATTCTTGACGACACCACTTAAGGTCCTTTTGAAAACCAAACAGTTGATTACATTGCTTAATGTTGCTATTACTAAGTCTCTCGATTTCGGACTCAACTCGCCTAAGCCTATCGTTTTCAGAGGAATGGCAACCTTGGAAGGCAGGAAATCTAAGGGTCGGAGAACGAAACAACTAGAACATTGATGTAATATAATAAAAAGAAAATCAAATTTAACTTACTTTGTTGAGATGTCACTTATAAATCTCTCTTTTTGAGCTCGCCTTTCAATCTTTCAACCTCCCGGTCTCGGTTAGTGAAGTCACGCTCCAACCCACGGACCTTCTCAACAAGGGAAATAACTTGTCGATCAAGGGTCTCATTCGCCGAGGTAAGGCTTAAGGTGTGTGATGGAAGTGCTGAAAAATACAATCACAACATTAGCCCAGGAAACAATCAAGGTAAGACAGGAAGTGTGAAGTGCATACCATGTTCAACAGGTTGAAATGTTCTTGATAAGATATGATGGAAGAAGTCTTGTGGAAATCCGGGTGATGAACAAACCTAGGACAACTGTATTTGGCCAACGCCTCGAAGAACTCGGGATCTTGGCAGTCTTCTGCTATGCTCATTTTATCGAAAGCTTCGGCGAGCATATTAGACACATTAACAAGTGTCTTCCCAGGACCTTTAGAAGGACGAGGAATAGAAGGATGTCGAGGCAACTTGTCAAGGACAACCAAACCAGAAAGATGTGGTTCAAGAGTAGAAGTAGTGGGAACTTGGTGGGTTGAAGCTGACTCTCGCCTGTTCAGAGGGGAAGCTGGTTTGTTGGTGTCATGGCACCAGAAATGTCAAGCATATCCATATCTTGGCTAAGACGCTCGTTGGCAATAGGATTATCCTTACGGTCTTGATTCATCTCTTGAGTATTGGTCTCAGGGAGCCCCTCGGGCATCTCAACGTCAAAGGGTTTAGACGAGTCATCCTTGGTTGACTGGTCAACAACCATACTCGAATCATCAACAGTTTGTTCGACGACCTTTTCAGGATTTTCCTTTTCAGGTTCTCTCTCCTCAGTAGACTTGGAAGAAACATTTGGATCCGGAAGCTTCGCCGAGGCAAGCCGACGAATTCTCTCATCTCGTTCTGCAGCTAGTAAGCCTTTTCTTGGGAGGCTACAAGTCGAGTTTCGCCCATGTCACTTCAACTCATGCAACAAACAGAGGCAAATATAGATATATATTTAAAGACAAGAAAAGGTGTTTGTTACCTGAGTCGAGTCATCGGTCGCTCCTCGACCTCTCTTTGTTCCAGTAGCAGTAGCAGTAGAAGTTGGAACTTTGACATAACTCATGTCAGCATTCCTGAGAAATTTAACCTCATCATCCTTAGCATACTTATCCTCATCAGGCCAGATTACCCTCCAGAAAGTATGTTTGGCGAGATGAGAATGTTGCTCGGGGAAAGCATCGCGCACAATGGTCTTGTCCTCGTCTTTCCATCCCAGTAACCAAGGTCCCTCGACGACACAGGGAAGATTAGAGAAGTCGCCTTCAGTACTATGGCGAACAGTATGAACTTCCTCGGTGCTCGTAAACTCAACATCGGCGAGCAAAAGATCCTTAGAAGGGACACTCTTTTTTGGTGTAAAACGAGTAGCCCAAGGCTCGGCCTTCCTAGTGCAGGGCGCTGCATGGTACTGCTCGAGGAACTTCTTCACAGTGAATTCCGAGGCAGAATAAGCATCAAGCTTGGCAAGCGCAGGATAATCAGTTTTGTCTTCTCGGCGTTTGCTCCACTCTGTCATGACCCGAATGGCGTTAGCAGTCAGTTGGAAGGGACTTTTATTGATCGCCTTGAGAAGATCAACGAAGAAAGTATTCTATGGGTTATAAAGAGGAAACTTCAGTCCTGCTTTCAGCTGGCCGAAAGCAACCACATCCCAAGTATTTCTGGTCTCAGGTCGGCGAAGGTCCTCGATAGATACAAGGGTAGTTACTTTCGGGGTCCCAGGCAAGACATATATTTTTGGCTTGACATAATCTACCTTGCCGGACAAACAGTATGCAGGCCAATCATTCCAGTCGATTCTTTTTTTACCAGCACCCTTAGACTTGCCAGTCTTGCCTTTGGATTTAAGGGGTTTTGAAGATTGAACAGTAGATGCCATGGAAATAGCTTGAAGGTGGCCGGAATTTGATCGGAGAAGATGAAGATGAACGGTTATCGGCGAAGTTACGCCAAAAAAAGGAAACAGATAACAGTTTTAACTCAGAAATCGATGAAAAAGAAGGTAGCAGCAGAAAATAGAGAAGATGAATAAAGATTTGGTGAAAGAAAAAAAAAGGAATAAAGATGAAAAAGCGACAGCAGTTTGAGAAGAAAGGGTTTTAGAGAAAGGAGCTCTGGCTTTGTTGAAGAAGGAAAATTTTGAGAAGTTAGATTCAAAGAGAAAGAGAAAAGTGATTTTATAGCAGAGTGAATTGGAACAGGTGCTACAGGTCATCTAGTCAAAAGAAAAGTATGCATGGGCATCACGTGTCAGAGAAGGAGTAACAACTCTCACGTATTTTCGACGAGCCAAGAAAGTTGCATTCCCGGCGACTAAAGTTCCAGGAGATGAAATAGGCAAAATGTAAGGGAAGAAAATACCTTCACGACTAAAGCATCCTAGAAGAGCTGCTGTACAAGAAGAGTACGGTGAAGATGTTTTGGATCAGCGAATAAGGATCTTAGTGACATATGAGTCTGAAGTCAGATGATATAGCTCGGCGAAGGGATAAAAGAGCGAAAGGATTCATTAGAAGATAGATCAGCGAGATAGGACACGTCACCATTGGTAGTTGAGAAGTGGTTATGCATTTAAGAGGAGTCAGAACGGATATATTGTCAGGTTGACCAGTTGACTCAGTGGGAATCGCGTCAGCAATCTTATCCATTAAAGATTCGCTCATCAATGTTGATAAAACAAGAGATAGGGTCGTCGATGTGTGTATATCGGCGAGTCGGGACAAATTGGTGTCAGTCTTATGTTTGTTTGTATTAGGTTGACCAGTTGACTCAGTGGGAATCGCATCAACAATCTTATCCATTAAAGATTCGCTCATCAATGTTGATAAAACAAGAGATAGGGTCGCCGATGTGTGTATATCGGCGAGTCAGGACAAATTGGTGTCAGTCTTATGTTTGTTTGTATTAGCTGTAACCCATTATGTAAGGGTGTATAAATAGCGAGTGAACCTACTGAAAAAGGGGTTGGACATATTTCGGATTGGTCTAGAGAGAGGAAAAGTATTTCACTTGCTCTCCATAGCCCAAGGCTGAAATTAGGGTTCTAATTGAGAGATTGAGTGTAGAAGATTATCAAGGTAATGGAGAGTTGTAATCATGCTTATAATAGTGATAACCCTTGGATGTAGTCCTCACTTATGAGGGTGAACCAAGTAAAACCACTTGTCAAATTTCTCTAACCTTATCTCCTTATTCTGTCTTAATGATTCGTTAGATGCATGTTTGGGTAGGATTCTATGTATGATGTTGTATGGTATTTGGGTGTACTGTCTAAGATCTAACCATTGGGGTTTAGACAGTTACACTTGGTTGTCATAATTTAGTGTTCAAAACTCGTACACTTGAACATGTCTACTAATAGACAGACTTCACTAGGTAAGACCTTTAGGTAGACGATGGCTGGTAAATCTGGAAGACTGATCAAGAACTGAGGACGAATGAAGATGAAATGACAATATCCTCCTTCAGCAAAAACGTTAGTCCTTCTAGACACAATTATTCCAGTGGTCCTCTACTTTGAGTTGAATGATTACTCTAATCGAAGCTTTTGCCTGTTAGTATTCGACAATGTCTATGAACTCTCTTTTCTTGAGTTCCATGACCTGAAAGCATTTCTATATAAAGTCTTCTTCTTATACTCCATCATTGCTTTCCTCGAACCAAGTCAATACACGCTTTTAGGAGCTTTGTATTATGAATAGTGATTCATGGTGAATGGCTTTGTGAAGTTTCTCTTCATTAGCTGAATGCCGGCATTAATATTGATAAGAGTTCTCTAACTCGACTATATTGTGCATTCAGAGTGCTAGTGATTTTTCACTTTGCAACAAAGCCAGTTTTGTATAGACCAGAAATCAATTACCATGCAAGGGAATTGATTACCATTGCTAGGTATCGATTTCCAATGCTAGGATTCGATTTCATATCAATCCACTATATCTTGGATCGATTACCATTGAATAGGTATCGATTTCCAGTGTTTAGATTCGATTCCCTTAATTGGTAATCAATCTACTTTATAACTGGATCGATTACCATATGGTAAATTCGATCTCCCTTAAGTTAGGAATGGATTTCTGCTTTTAGAAATCGATCTCCTAATGGTAGTAGATCGAACACCAATACCAGATATCGATTTACACACATGTGGTATCCATTGCACAAGTTTGTAATCAATCCACTCCAGATTGTGTATTGATTTCACTAATGTGTATTCAGTTCACTTTAAGAAGTGTGTCGATCTCCCTAACTAGCAATCAATACACTTAACAAAAGGAATCGATCAATCTAAATGAAATCACTAGTGGAAAAATGGCCCTGTTAAGAATGTCAGGGTCAGACTTAATCAGCCAGAATAAGTCTGTTTGTGTCATGTGTATCCTGGAATACTTATTTAAAAATAAGTCTGATCCTAGCATGTTTGTATTGTTTCAAAAGAAAGACTGTCGTAGTCAGTTGTTTGATAAAACTGACACAAACAGTTGTTCATTTGAATTTAAAATATAAAATACAAACACTCATCATCATGTTCAATAAGTCTTTTAATAAAGCTGGCTTTTTAGCAAAACTGATTCGTCTGAAATATTTCAGCAAATCTGATTCGTCTGAAATATTTCAGCAAATCTGAATCGTCTGAAATATTTTAGCAAAATCTGATTCGTCTGAAAATGAAATCTGATTTGTCTGAACCCAAAGAAAAAAAATATTCTCCATTCAATTCAAAACCATTCACCATTCCATTAAAAATCTAAATTCAACTTTACACCATTCCATTAAAACTTGATGGCAAACAAACTACAAACAAAAAAGTTGACAAACTACAAACAAAAAAAAAATGACTGAACACCAACCAAGACTGCCTAAACCATCACTTGAAGAAACCTCCATGTATCAATCGAGTACTTTCTGGTCTCCTTGTCATAGATATCTACACAAAAAACACCTCAACATCATTCCACAGAACCAAAAATTAGCACAAAACAGTAAAGCATATAAAACTTAGCCTGCGAGTAAAATGACAGTCACAAAAATGCTATTCCAAATGCTATCCAATACAAAGGAAATGAAAATGCACAAATATATTCTCCCATGGTCTTCTAAGTAAATGAGAGAAGCTAATAGAGTTTATAGAAGCTACTTTGCGCGAGTTCTACCGTCGAACAATATCAGGATATATGCCCTGCAAACATAGTCTTATGTTCCTATTGAAAACCTATTGTATACTTGAGAGAACATGATCAAATTTTAACCATACATTCAAAGATATACTAGGAACATTATGTACAAACTTTAAGCAAAAGTAACGGTAAGATCTAAAGTGACAGCGGATTCTACATGCGCAATTATTCACCATTTGCTATTATACTCTGTTTAAGTGTTAAGTATTTGTCAACTCAAGAATGAAACTCACTGTCAACAAAACTAACTAGTATTTGCAAAATTATAGTGATATAATTCACATGTTGTACAGTATAACAAAGAAATTACCTCGCCAATGTCATAATTTCGACCATTCCTATCGAGATGTGAATCATCAGTATCAAGTAGCTTTTCCAATTTTTCTCGACGATGTGCAATACCAGCCCTACCAGTACTGTGTAAAGCTTTTATAGCTTTCCTTGCAGCTGCCATTTTTTGCCTAAGTACCAAATCTGCATCTTGACTCACCATATTACAAAAAGCCTCCCAATCCTCTTTTTTCACACACTTAGGAAACTTGTTTATCATTTCAGCA
>JAJJMA010203578.1:0-34855 GCA_023529015.1 Papaver nudicaule | reverse complement strand
AAGGTGGAATAAAGAGATGGCCCAAAGAATGGTGGGCTAAGAACGATTAATCAGCAGGGAACATCGAGGGTTTGAAGGACTGAAGATAGTAAATGTACGAGTAGAAAATCTGCATAGGTACAAGTGATACCATATCCATCAGATCTACTCATACATGCAGTATCTTTAGTTGAGATTCATGGGTGCGAGGACCACAAGAACATTACCGAAGGTAATCCGAACAGTAATCAAAGACTAAATATATAACAGCAAAGGCTAATATGTATAAAGATTTGTATGTATTTCAGTGTTGCGATTACATGAATATAACCCTAAGGAACCAGAGGAGATACAGACCGAATCTCACTCTTGCTGCTTAGGTTCAACCCAAAAAGAATCCAACCCCTACAAAGTTTTCCAAGCTCGCCTTATATAGGCCGAGCTTGGGTGGTTTACAGCTAATAGGACAAGAGACTCAATCGTGGTGGTGTCAGTCCCTGTCGAGTAAGGCGGTGACGCTCCGAAGTTGATTCTTGGTCTTCGGCCCCTCGCCGTGGTCCGAATCATTTCCTTTCGAGTCTTCTCCTTCGTTCGTGTATGACCTCTTCTTTGGGCTAATCCGAGGTTTCACTGCTGATTCTCTCGAAGTGGTTAGGCTTCTTGGATGCGAGACACGTGTTCCGAGGGGTTTTTCCCCCTACAGTTTGCCTCTTTCTTTTCCTTGTATCGAAGATGCAAGGAGAGGAAACTCTCTCTGCCACCTCTTTGTCAAGCATCCCCACTACCTGCCAGGTGCGTAGTTTTTGACACGTTCTCCTAAGCTCGTGGCTTTTCACCTTCTGACTGGTAGAGCCGGTTTCTCTCACTATTTAAGTTTCGCTTCTCCCTCTAAAATTTTTTTAGACCTTTCGTTTTCATCTTTCTTGGCGCCGGTGGTTTTCTTCTGCGAAACCTCAATTTGTATCTTCATATCAGGTGAACTATCCGTCCCTTTCTCCTTGACCCATTGTTTTAATCTTCCTTGTCTTTCATCAAGTTGGTTTCTTTAGGATTTTCCCTTCTTTCCTCTCTCTATTTCAAGTGGCCTCTGCTATTTCCGTCCGCCGGCGGTATTGCATTTTCCTATCTGCATCTTCTTTTTCCATGATTGAGGCCCTTTCTTTAAGGTTAAATGGTGTGAATCCTGATGGAAGGGGCTTTCAAATTGAGGCCATTGATTCTCCCAGATTGACTCCAGAATTGGTCAGGGAGTATCAATGTAGCGAGGACATACTTGTGGTGACGTTTTATCAGATATCTGCTGGGTTGCTTCTTCCTCTTTATCAGTCTTCTAATCCTTTGTTCCTTGAAATCCTTTGCTATCTTCCTGAACCTCGAGGTGTGATGCAACTTACTTGCAGTTCAATCTTTCTTATCAATCAGTGGGTTCTTCAGTCTGAGAATAATTCCTCTCCCGGATCCACAGCGAAGTACTATTTTACTGCCAAGAACTTTTTTAGGCACTACGAGCCCTTTTTAACTATATACAATAAGTTAGCTCCTTGGGGGGTTAGCTTTCGGAGGGTGGAAGGTAGCCGAAACATTCTCCCCGAATCTTTGAATTATTCACTGGACGAAGACTGGTCTTCGGAGCCTATACTTCTCAAAGGTCCTATACTCTGAGGTTGGAAGGACTCTGGCCGATTCCTTGTTCGGACTGAGTTCGAGGTAGGCCACGAGTTTGATACTCAACACCTGTTTTCTATTTATTTTTCTGACGAGGATAAGAGGTTATCTCGCTCATTTTCGGGAAAGGGCAAGGATGTCGTCGCTGAGCCCTTGGGCAACCTAAAGCGTCCTCGGCCTGATGAGGAGACTATGCAGCAGGTAACAAATACTCTCTTTTCGTTCCTTTCCGAAGTATTCATACTTGCCTCTGTTTGTTTCCTGAGAAAGACGGATCCTCATCTGCAGGGACAGCCGTTAGGTGCCCTAAGCCTTAGTCGTGGTCTGATGAATTTTAACTACGGGGGAAATCCTGGAGTTTCTCGACCGCTGAAAAAATCTGTTTTACAAACGATTCTGAAAGGAGTTCAAACTGGTCGTCGCTAGGTTTCTAAAGCTCCTCCGAAAGAGGCTACGAGTGCTGATAAGGAAATGCCAACCTCGACAGCGACTGAGGTGGTTATCAAGGAGGTGGTCGCTACAAACCCTCGGATTACCCTGTCTTCCTTTACCAGTGGAGCTGCTGCCTTGGTTATAGTAGCTCCTACATCTGTGAGGGCGAATGCTTCTTCGGACTTTGTTCCTTCCACCTCTTCCACGCCGAGAGCTGCCCTTGGTGCTTCTGCCTCGGCGATGGTAATTTCTATGAATGCTATTGGTGAGCCTTCTATTCTTTCGTCAGAGAAAATTGTTACTCCAGCAGACCTCCTTATTCCTCAAGAGGATGGTTCATATGTTGAGATGGATTCCTCTAAGGAACTCGTCGCCAGCTTTCCACAAAGTTCAAGTTTTCCGCCTGCTCCGAGTTATGCTTGCAGATATAGGCAATCTTATACTGCCGAGAGGTTTGATGAAGTTTTGTTTGAAAATTATAATCCTGGCGTAAGCCCCGGAGGTCTAAAAATTTTTGTTTGTTTACTATCTCCCACATCGAAGTAAGCCCCGGAGTTGCGCCTCGAGTAACCTTAGGAGCCTAGAATATTGCAAGGAAAACTTCGTGCTTGATCACGAGTTGCTCGATAAACAGTTTATGCCAAAGAAAAATAAGTTACCAACAAACAACTTCATTACGAAAAAAGGAGCAAAAAATGCTCAATAGTACATAATTTACAAGGAAACAAGAAACACAAACAGAATGAAATGCAAACCATCTGTAATACAGACAAGAAGGGACGAAAGTACAAAAAGATGGCAGAAGGAATGTAGCATCTTCTATGCGGTATCTTCAACAACTTTCTTAACTTCGGCATCATCTATTTTGGGGACATCCTCGGCGTCATGCATAACAACCTGATTAATAGATTCAGTGCCCCCCTTAGCACCATCATCGAAAACATCGGTAGCACGTTCGGCACTAGTTTTAACAACTTGATCATCAACTTCGGCACCTTTACCAGCTCCATTACCAGAAGTTTCGACAGAACCCTTTGAAGATTCCTTAGTCGACTCCTCGGTGTAAACATTTTCACCTTGGTTCCCTTTCTCTTTCTCCATGATACCACCAGTTCCTTCACCTTGCTTCTCACCCCCTATTGTATGAACATCTACCACCCCTTCTTCCACAATTGGCTGCTCGCCACCGGACTCCTCCACCAAATTGTCCTCCTCTCCCATATCCTCATCCTCACCATCATCATCATCAGCAACAACCTCTCCATTATCTTCTTCCTCAACTTCTTCAATACCAGTTTTTTCTTCCAACAACTGTGTTACTATATCCTGAACTTCCTGAGCAGAAACCAATTCCTTATCGGACTCTAGCGACGCATTAGGATCATCCGTACCATTACGATAAAAAGGAGGTCGCATTCCGAATTTCCTGAAAAGATCACGAACATGCATACGGCTGAACAAAGCTTTTCGTTCAGACTCTCCATCAATATGTTGATTCAGCGATGCAACCTTCTTCTTAAGAAGCTTAATCTCACCATCCTTATCATCTCGACTCCTCTGAAGCAACCCAAGCTCATTTTCTTTATTCTTCAGCTGAGTATTCAGCTTCGAAACCAATTCATGCTGAGCTTTCAAGTTTCCAGAAAGGGAGTCTCGTTCACCAGCAACGGCTTCGAGTTGCTTCCCCAAGTCTATCACATCACCTGATCACAAGCAAATAAAAATACCAATTAAAGTACTTCAACAACAAGAATTTGAACAAAAACTGGCAATTGAAAATTATCTTACCCCTTTTCTTCTCAAGATCATTCGAAAGATTACCGTTTTCCTGCTGCAAGCTCAGCAACTCCTTGTCAAGACGAGTAATCTCATTCTCTTGAGAGCGAGACAAATTTAGCAAGTACATCCCATGATGATAATTTTGCCACAACAAACAGTACACAACTAAGCAGACAAGTGGCAAAAGTTCACAACAGCTCAAAGAGATATGCTTACCGTCTGAAGGAACGCCTGGTGCTTCGTCCATACCGAGCCAAGGGTCTTTGTGTTCCAAACACCAGAAAAAGCCTGCGAGATAAAAGTTGTAAGAAAAGAGTCGAGCTGATGATTTCGAGGATCCTTGGCATACGCTTTCAAAAGATTAGCAATATCTTCGGCATAAGGACCAGGTAGAGAACACCGCTCCATGAACTGTCGAATCTCCTGCTCAGAATAAGGCCTATGAGGAAAGCTAGTTGGAACCGAGGGACCACCCTGCGAAGGAGGAGATCGTTCACTTAAAGAAGCACTAACCAGACGCTCATTCGAACCGTACACATCCAATCTCATGCCAGACTGGTGAAGGCCAGATTCAAAATCAGCAGCAGTAACATCAAGGGAAGCAGAGGCAGTAGGTTTCTTGGTCGGCACAGCATCGCCACGAGATGGCTTCGGCACAGAACTTTAGGGAGGCTATTCAAGAGCATAACCTGAAAAAGCGAGGATACCGAGATATACTACCAACTTTTTGTTTTCGTGAACCTAGTTGATTATGGTTGTTTGAACGATCTCACAAATCAATATTCAAACAACAACCTGAGTATAGTTCAGAGAACCAAACCCTAACAAGAACGTAGTTCTTGTATATCTCAATAGAGATGGATTCACTCAAAGGTTATGAATCAACAAACTTGCAATTACTTCTATTTTATAGATCAGAGACAATATAATGCGGAAGGGAAAAGTAATGCAAGACACCAGAATTTTGTTAACGAGGAAACTGCAAACCTAGCAGAAAAACCCCGGGACCTCGTCCAGATGTGAACACCCTCAGTATGAACGGTATACAGACGCTAGCCTACTCTCAGACTTCGGACTGGACTGTATCGAGACTGAATTCACCCTACAAGCAATTCAGCTACCAATGTGCTCATACGTCTCTTGGCTCCCGCAGTAGCCTACCTACTTGATTCCCCTAACTGACGTCCTTTACAGGCCTAGGAGTTGCTCCACTTCCCTTCGTGAAGACTAGCGCTACCCTGCCTCTAACAGGACGCCTAAAAGTATCCAAGTAATCAAACAAGAATACGATTGTGATTTCCTTTAGACTTAAAGTCAAGGATGTTGAATAGGGCTTATTGATCTAGCCTAAACAACTTTACCTGCAAACGCGAGACGAACTTAGTATGAAACCTAGTTCGTGAATTTGCGTTTGGGAACTTCTAGGGTTTACGATACAAGATCTACCTTACGAAGTTTCTATCAAATCTTGGTCGTGATAAGATTGAAAGAATTCAATCGACCCAAGATACAGGATGGAATTTTACTTCCGACCTGTACTTCACGATCCTCAAGTGAAGTCTTTCAATAGTGGTAGTCCTAAAAGGACTTCGAGATGACGACCAACCTTTATGCAAGGATACACAGATGTGTAGAGGATTGAGATTGTATCTTGCAGAAGGTCATCTATTTATAGTGATCACCAAGGGAGGCTTTGCTTAAAGTTTAAGCAACCTTGAGTAGGGCTCAAGCAAGTTCCGGAACTAGGAAAGTCCATAGCTTGAATACCCATTCTCAATCTTCTAAGAACTTTGGACTAAGCCAAAAGTTAAAGAAGACTCAACCTTGTTTGAAGGTCCGCGACTTCTGGTCCAATGCTTGTTTGGACATCGCTTTGCGACTTCTGGTCCAAATACTTAGTTTGAACATCGCTTGGATTAAGTTGTTGAATTCCATGGGCCAAGTCACGACAAGTCCGAGAACTAATAGACCGAAAACTTCAAGATATGGAAGTTGGAAGTTTTCGCATGGCTTATATGAACGCGTTCACAGAGCAGTCCATAGAGTTCAGGAGAATCCAGAAGAATTCTTGAACTTGTATGTACGCGTTCATACAGACTTAGCTCGTTCTCTGAAATGCCAAAGGCAACACATGTACGCGTTCACCGTTGGGGTCATTTCAAGACAACTCAACATACTCTACCTATACATATTATCACAAGTGTGACAATTGCAAAGGCGAAAATCCTAGAATGCCTTCGGATCATATAAACAACATCATAGACTATTGGTATGATAGAAATGGTAAAAACGATACGGAAAGGAAATACCTTTCTAACCTTCAGCGAGGACGTTATGATTTATCAAGTAGTAAGCTTCGGTCTTCGTCTCCATCAGTCTTCGTCTCGATTACCTAGAACTTTCCTAGTCCGAGTTGCAGAGTAAACTTATCAAGGATTATGTTTTTCTCTCATAAACTTGATAACTGACTTGAGATAGCAACATCAGTGGATTCAACCGAGCTATGCTCTAACATAACCTTTCTTGCCCTTCTTCGAAAAAGGCTGAACATCCTCGTCCTCTTCGGTCTCTTCGTCATCCGCATCCTCGACAGTAACATTCGAAGGCTCGTCTACTCCTTTGCCAGCAGCCCTCGTAGGATACCTCCTCGAACTCACTAGCTTCGAAGCAACCGTCTTTACAATCCCCTTACCCAATCCTCCAGTGGCAACCTTCTTACGATGGAGGTCACATATAGAATACTCCATCATGCCTTCACCACCTGTAATCACCTCGCTCAGCTGAAAAGTAGCCAATTTGTCAGGTTCCAAACAGAGGCAGGTATTCATACCCATAGCATAACTGAGGCAGGTTGTGTTTATCACCTGACCACTTGTCACCTTTCCAGCATTAGTCGACTTCGATGGTCTTTTCCTCTTTTTCGGATCATCAACTCGCCCTTGGCCTTGTAGCCTTTTCTGCCTCTCTTGCTCCTCTTTCTGCGAAAAGAAGGTGGTATAAATAAGGATAGACGGGTCAATAGGGATGCCTAGAGAGAAGAAATTTTTTCACGATACCTTTGCCTTGTAAGCAGCGATCTTTTCCTGGGATTTCTTTCGGTCCTCCTCGGAAAAGTGTATCTTGTAGAATTCAACGATAGGAAAATCATGGCCATCTTCAAAGCCTGTTCGCTCGGTCCTATTCTCCTCATCGACATAACCAAAGAAAATTGGGCCCTCGATAAGCATTGGCTTCGAGAACCACACTTCATCGCTGGAGTGACGAAGAAGCGTGTTTGTATTAGATCTGGAATGATCCACGTCACCGAGAACATGTTCGGAATTGGGTACCTTGCCGAGACTCACATCCAAGGAGCAACTTCCTTGAGCAAATTCTTTTCTACCCTATAGTGCTTAAAGATATTAACGGCGGTCCAGAAGCTTGGAGGATGTTCTGGATCTTCGGGAAATTTATCATAATAATACGACTTACCCTCCGAACGAGCTACCCATTCGCAAATTACTCGAATGGAGTTCCCATTTAACTGCATTACGCCACAAGGAGGAGAAATCTTGGAATAAATCTCGTAAAACAGGGGGTTCTTTGGATTATACAGAGGAATGGGAAGACCATCACCCAGCTGCTCGCCGGAAACCATAATCCGCCTCCCATTGCAGTTATTTTTAAAAATAAGCTCAAGAGATAAGTTAACTCCTTTACCGAAACTTTTACAAGGTAAGAGATATATGTTAAAACCATAAATTTCGGCCATTTCCTCCCAACTGAGAAGCTGAGGATCAACCATTTTACGGGGAAAGGTATTTTCTACAGAAACATTCTTCTTGGGAACCTGAACACAACAACAGAAGTCAGAGGAGAAATAAATCAGCATGAACTAAGGGAAAAGAAGAAGCAGCAAAGGAAAATCTAAAAAACTTACCATAATTCAGAAAAATAATCAAGAGAGAAGTACGACTGAGAGAAGCCTGAGAAATCTAGAAACTCAGAAGGCAACGAGAAGTTTAGAGAAGAAGAAAGGAAAAAAAGGAGGGTGAATGGGTTTAAATAAGATAAACGAAGAACCGACGCAGCAGGTAAAGGGTGGAGTGGGCGATAGTTTCGAAAAGCCTTTAAAGCTACGTGTATAAGTTGAGAAACTAAATGTCGGACACGTGTCGAGGAAGGTGAAGCACCAAAAGTTTTCTTCTTCGAACATCATCGATCTTCGAACAAGAAAAGAGGCAAATTGTAGAGGGTAAATACCATCAGGACACGTGTCAAGATCGGGAGAGAGGAGCAGAGAAGGAAGAGTAGCAGCGAAGTAGGAGATCAAACTCGGGAGGATCTCGTACACCAGTGAGTTGTCATAGTCAGATATCTGAGAAAAAGTGCCCTCGGAGGAAGACAACCAGAAAGGTATCATAGGATGAAATCTCAGGAAAGAAGGCACGTAGTCATCGAATAAACGGTTCGAGGGAAAGGATGCGAGAGTGCCGAGGATAGCTTCGGGAGGACATCCCGAAGACACCGCCTTACTCGACAGGATCTGACATCTCCACGATTGAGTAGTTTGTCCTATTAGATGTAATCCACTTCCGACTCGGCCTATATAAGGCGAGCTCGAGGTCCATTGTAAGGGTTGGAATTTTGGTGTAATCTTAAGTCGTGAGAGTGAGATTAGGTTACCATCTCCTCAAACCTCTAAGCATCATTTTCATGTATTATTATCCAGAGAAATACAAGTTATTGTTATGATTAATTTGTTATTTTATTACTGCTAATATTAACAGTCTCGATGTTGTTCTTACTTTATTCGTAATAATGTCAACACCGTATAATGCAACTAAGACCTAAGTTTAGGCTATTAGATATAATGGTTGTCGAGTATAAAGTGTTTATGCAGATTTTATACTCACACACACCTGACTATTGAAGAGATCAAAGGTATGTATTCTCTTGATGGTTTTGAGGTTGAGTTTTATGGGGATGTTGATCTTTAACCGAGGATATGATTACTCATTTTCCCTTTGACGAGAACACTCTTCTTACTTCGGTTGGCCAACTTGATGCTGGGTTAGTTCTTCATTTATTCAATCCCGAGGATACCTTCTATTTTGACATTTTGTCGAATCGTGATATCCCGTTAGCGAAGTCTCAAATTCGGGATATCTTTCAGTATAGTGGGAATTTTCTTAGGATTCTTCATGAGTGCTGGCTCCGTAGTCAAAGTAAATCGAGGGTAGGGTGTTATGATCCTTTTGACGCCCAGTTTGGTACCTCCGCCTCTGACTATACTCCTGCTAATTTTAATGCTAAGTGGGGAGATGCTCTCCAAAGTAGAAATCTCTTGCCCTGTGTGTGGGTCCTCGTCGTCTTAAAGCTCGAGGGACTCCTCCGCTGCTGAAGGAGTGTGATGATATTTAGGTTACTACTATTCCTGGTACTAAGGATTCTCATTTTCCCGTAGAAAGAAGGATCCGTCTGGTCATGACAGACGGTGTGGATGCGAACTCCTTTGAAGATTACAGGCCCTTGGTTTGCTGGCTTCAAGTTGGATGCTTCGTGGAATCGGGTGCCGAGGCTTTTGTCTGACCTTCCTGATAAGTATCGCGGCTTTATTGCTTGTATTTTTAACAAATCTGCTCCAAAGAAGAAAATTGTTGCCAAAAGGGCAATATCTAAGCCTGGAAAAAGTGGTGCGTCTATTTCAAGAAAGCATGGTAGCTCTGCTTCTTTGTCAAAGGTATGGTTTGTTAGTTTCTTTTGTGGATATGTTCTTGTGATCCTTAGTGTTTCCCACAAGACCATAGTTTTGACAAGGGTATGATTTTGTTTTTCAAGCCAAAGAAGCGGTATTTGAAAAATAAGTCTGGTGATGATGAGGAACGGAGTACTGGCGGTAGTCCTCCTAACGAAGGTTAGACGATGATCTTGGTGACGAAGATGGTAAGGAAAAAAAGATTGATGTTGTTGACAAAGAGGAAGAAGATGACGAAGAAGAGGGTGATGAAGACAAGGAGTATGATAGTTCCTCGTCTCAAGATTCTGGTGGTGATGATGATAACCTTCGGGATGGATCGAAGGTTTCCAGGAAGAGAAAAAGTGGTGATGATAAGGATGGTGAAGATAATGCTCGGGATGACGATGGCGTGCTTCATGCTGGCCAGCCCCCTAACTTGACCCCTGGTATTGACAAGAAGAAAGCCAAGATTACCGAAGATGCCGGTAGTCCTTCTCAGCCTGCTTCGTCTGGTGGAGTAAAAACTCCTACCCCTGGCGTAGGGAGTATTTCGTTTTTTCAGTCTCCCCTTCATGCTTTCATTGTGCCCAGTCTTGACTGCCCGAGTTCATCTTTTAAGAGGTCAAGCGATGTTGATACTTCGTCTGGGACCGTTGGTGTTCCTTTAATTGGTGGTGCGGGTAGTTCTTCTCTGCGCGTGATTGTCCCTCAGGCCCCTAGGCCTGTGGCATTGAATAGGAAAGCTGCCCTTTTGGTAGATCCTGACGATGTGCTTTTTCGTCGTTGTTTGAAGCATTCGTCACATGTTTCTACTTTGGTTTCACTGCTAGTTAGTCCCGATGAGAAGTCTCAATTGGAGAAGTCCTTGGGTCTTCAATTTTGAAGGCACAAGAGTGTTTTCTGGACCCTGCTCGTTCCTGCACTGCTGGTGAGACACCTACTTTAGAGAGTACGAAGGAAAGGGTGAAGCAATTTTTTGGTTCCCTCCCTTAGTTGAACTTGCACTCGGTAACTTTTCCTTCGTAGCTGGTATGTTTCTATTCTTCTATTCTGTGTTTCCTTCCGATGCTTTGTTACTTCCCTCTTTTTTGCAGTTGTCTCAATATGTGCAAAATTCTTCTCTGATGATTGACTTCTATGAAGTTAAGTGTACGAAGCTCGAGGCCTATGCTCGTCAGATCCTCTATGATCGCGATGTTGTAGTGAAAAATCTTAATGAGGTACAACATTCTCAGCGAAGTGATACTTCGTCCTCTAAATTAGCTGATCTAGAGAAGGAGTTTTCGGACTTGAGGAAAGATTTAGAGAATGCTCGTTCTGCCAATGATCTTGCTAAGAAAGCTCGGGCTTTAGTCGATTCTTCGTTGACTAAGGAAGTTGAAAAATCCAAGGGTAAGTCCATTCCTTGTTTCCCCTTCTTTTTATCTTTTTGTCTTTCTTCTTGATTTGTACTTCGGGCGTTGAGAGTTTGGTCTTGCTATCATTCTCTGGTTCTCATTTTGAAGATCTTCGTGTTGAGTGCGTCGAGCTTCGTCGAGACCTGTGGTATTCTCAGAAAAAAAAATTGATAAGTACCTAGCCTTGAACCATGGTCTTGATACCCAACTCGAAATTTCTCGTTCTCATAATATCGAGGTAGTAAAGGAACTTGACAGGCTTCGGGCTTCTCCTGAATCATTAGTAAGGGCTAAAGATGAGCTTATCTCAAAATTGAAGAAGAGATTCGTGGTTTGGAGCATCGTTCTGATCTTCAGGAGAAGAGAAATAATAGTACTCGTGAGGAACTGGAAGCTTTACATAAGTCTTCCGCGAAGGATATTGCTGAACGAAATTCACTGTATCTAGAGAATAAGCAATTGAAAGAGAAAATTGACAAGGCTCGTCCTTCGTCATCTCAGCCGTCTAGTGCTTCGGCTTCTGCTGTGATGGAATTTTCTCAAAGGATTTATAATCTTGATATAGCCAATCGTTCTCTTCAGACCGAAGTTGAATCCCTCCAGTCTATTGTAAAGGATTTAGAGTGTAAGTATGAACAATAATCCGAAGATTATTCTCCGGTCTTTTTGTCTCGGATACCTAACCTATCCTAGTCCGAACTAATATTATAGACTTATCAAGGATTGAGTTTTCGTCTACTAAACTTGACAACTGACTTGAGATAGCAACGCCAATGGGTTCAACCGAGCTATGCCCTAACACTTGTGCATGGGAGTAGCATGATTTTTGGCCCTCAATTTGTGTCTGGTGGTATTCCAACTGGATATACCGCATTTCTCATGAATGTTATGTTTGGAGTTCAAGCACCGGTCTATGCACTTACTGCAAGGATTCCAGTCTTTGGTAATAGTGCTCATTGCACTAGTAATTCCTCAAACTTGGTACCTACAGCTGGGTTGCACAGACGCGCCGATTTTGGGCCCGAGTCCGCGTCAGACTCGTGTCGGATACGGACGCGGACACGACACACATACGACGCGGTCAACTCAGTCAACTAGGTAAACTCTCTACTTTAAGTGATAATTTAGTATATTCTCCCTTGAGATTCGAACTCTCAAGGTCATAATCCCAGCTAAGGAGCTTAACCATTGAGTCATTCACGCTTTTGTGAGTAGGTTGTATATTTTCAGCATTTTATACTACTTCTCCTACCATTAATTTCATATATTAGTATAGTTAAATTATATATTTTCTAAATATATAAACGTGTCCATGTCCTACAATTTTGAGACCTCGCTCGTGTCCGCATCCGTGTCGTGTCGTGTCCGCATTTCCGTGTCCGAGTCCGTGCAACCCAGACCTACAGAATAGCAAGATAACAGTGTCAATGATGCTGACCTCTATGTATGCCCATTGTTCCGTATGTTAACTCTCCACGTATAAAATTTTACTACAATTTTACATAGTACTGTATGTGCTTGGTAATCAAACCTTGGTCAATCAGATTTTACATTTTACATTTCCCATTTTACATTTTACATTTCCCATGATACCAGACAAGTAAACGGTTACATAGTTCTGATGGTGTGGGATGATAGTGTCGTCTCAAAAAAATAGGTACGTTTGACTTTTTTTTCGAAAGTTAAAGTTTTTAATGAACTAACCATTAAAGTTTTTTTTGTTGTTTTTTCTTTATGATTGATTTATTGTTGACAAGTGTCATGGGTTAATAAGAAAAAAATAATAAAATAGATTATAATATTAGTTTTATTAAGTTTTTTAATTTTTAGTCAAAGTCAATGTGTCTATCTTTTTGAAAGGAAGGGAGTATTTAAAACATAAATTTGCAGAGGGTTCAAATTAATTCAAAAAAGAGCTTCTAAACATTTCCCATTTAGACTCCACCTGCCAAGTGAGTTTATTTATCTTCGTCTCCCGTAACAGATTGATTGGTTTTTGACAGTTTGCTTCATACTCCACTGGTTCTGGGTGGATAACAACTCCCCATTTCCAAGCTTCTTTGGATGCGAGTACCATACCCTCTTCAAGCGTCTGCGCCTTTGTTCCCCTCAGTCTCATCTCCCTGCACCAACCACAATTATCTCGTAAGATTAGACTAATAACGACTAGTTTGTTATGTTTGTACCAAATAAATGCAATGTTGATGTTTGTCCATCCCAGATTGGGAGGCATCCAACGGTGTAAGTTGACTGAGAAGTTTGTGAGTGAGAGTTGTTCAAGTCAGATAAATTTCTTGGCTTTGAAGCCTTCCAATCTTCCCTCCAGAAAGTGAGAGCTCTCAAGGCTACAATTCTTGGATTTAGAGTGACTCCCCCGTAGTGTTGGTCACACCTAGCCTTCTAAATGTGTCAAATCATTGCCGTACATAAAGCATTCCATGGTCCTGATTTATTAAGCCAACCTGCAGGAACAACATTCCAATTTGCAATTCAATCCTCGACTGCATGAGGGGTTACACCTGGAGGAAAAGGGTTAAACCCGGACGCAAACGGCAAACCACACACTATGAGCAAAGGGACAGTGAATAAGCATGTGATCTAGAATTTCATTTGACTGTTTACAAAGATAACAACAATTGTCTATATTATTGGTAATAATAGGATATGAATTTGGTACACAATGAAAACCCCATTTGTGAATCACTCATTATGGTTGAATACATTGATGAAGTTTGGAATGACGAATCCCCATTGTTACCAACTGATCCTTATCAGAAATCTCAAGCTAAGTTCTGGGCTGATTACATTGACAAAAAGGTGAGACTTTAGGATCTATCTTCAATCAAATTCATGCACACAAAATCCATGTTTCCTTATTTTAATTTTTCTTAATTCTAGTTGCTTGCAAATGAGATTCTTGGTACTGTGTTTCACAATTTTTTGTTTTGCTGCAGATGTCACTGTAGTACAGTGGTAAAGTCGATTGGTGGTGATACCAGTGATCTGGGTTCGAAACTCGTCTATATCGGGGTTGGGAGATTTTTCTTTATTTCTTTGCTTAGCTACCTGGGCTTGTAGGTAGTGGGCCTCGGTCCAACCTTTAATATAACCTTTCATATTCCAAAAAAAAAAATTGTTTTGCTGGAACGCAGATTTATGATAGTGGAAGGAAGATATGGACAAGTAAAGGAGAAGATCAAGAGAATGCTAAGAAGGAATTCATAGAGTGTTTGAAGGTATTGGAAGAAGTGCTTGGAGATAAACAATACTTTGGAGGTGAGAAGTTGGGGTATTTGGATGTGGTTCTCGTTCCATTCTACAGTTGGTTTTACGCATAGGAGACTTGTGGTAAATTTAGCATAGAAGAAGAATGTCCAAAGATCGTGGCTTGGGCTAACAAGTGCTTGGAGATGAAGAGTGTACATGAGTCACTTCCTGATTTACAGAAGGTGTATGAATTTGTTTTACAACTCAAGAAGGTTTTCGGAATTGAATAGAGTTTGATACAACAATACGTATACAAGTTTATGTTTTGAGTTTGGTCAGTTATGTATCTGTTTTGAGAGGGAATGTCTTGTGGTTTATGGAATTTTAGATCGATGTAATAAAGTTAGTCTCATATATGCAGCTTGAGTTTGAGTCTATTAAGGATAATGATAATATATTTGGATACAATCATCTGACTAAGTACGGGCTGAAGAAGTCCATCCATTGTTGCTGGTTCTTCAGTCCAATATCCTCCAGCTTTCAGGACTTGAAAGCTCTGAATTAGTAGATTTAGCAGCTCCTACAAGTTTCCCTGCCAGACCAACTCCGACAATACTCGCCAAAGTACCAGCGGTATTAGAAATTCCCATTACAATTCCTGCACATCCGAGTGCCACATCCATGTAAATCCTGCTCTGCCTAGAGCCAAGAAACCAAGTGCTACCGAAGAACAAAATACTGTTCTGTCAGATGTTCTGAACCTAGGGAGAGCCATTAATGCAAGGGAGGCTACTGCAAAACCAACAGTATGCAAGAAATTACGGGTCCTGGTCACTGAGATGATCCTTTATGTGATTAGGTGGTCTGCTACAACCCCACATATATTTGAAAATATGAACATGTTGAGGTATGGCAAGTTGGCAACATCTTAGAACAACCCATGTCCTGTAGGCTAATCTTGAGGGCTGGTTCGAAAAATGTCGGAAACCAGTTCATTAAAACGTACAAGGCATGGTGGAAAGTGAAGTTGTTTACCACTATCACCCAAACTGGCAGAGACGGCATTATTTTCTTCCAAGGGATTTTGGCAACATGAATTGAACTTCCTCCATTCTCCGCTTTCATCTTCTGGGCTGTACTGAGAGCAACTTCTCCTTTGTATATGTTCAGATAGTACCCCCTGGCCAAATGCAGGAGCAACATAAGCACTCCAGATTGCATTTACTGCATAATGAGTGACACAATTATGTCAGTTGGACGACCAAATTAATCACATGAATAAGTGACCTCACTATGTGTGCAACAACCTAGTATTCCTTTATTTTCTATGAGTTTTTTGCTAGCAACATACAGTAGTAAGATTTAATGAAGATGGAAGCAGGAAAGCACACCAAACTAAATCTGAGTAGGGAAAATCTTAATGCAGATACGGCCATATTTCATATAGCACTGTCAGGGACACACAGGTCATATACTCATTGAAAACTATGCAGCAAATAAAATTTAAATAAACATTTACAGGGGAAGCTCCATAATCTTGGGGTACAACTGTAAGCTGATGAAACCAAAATAAACAGAAGACAATCCAGAAAATACAAACTGCCATAGTTGATATTTCACATACAGGTGGCCTAATATTTTACACCTCAGAAAGATAACCAAAGTGCTCTACATAATAGACGAAGTATGTTTAGATTCTCAGTGACCAACAAGAATCCCTGTCTTTAATCACCAAGCTGGCTACTATCGTCCGTCAAGACTAGGAGCTAACCAACAATTCATTCAATTACCAGAGTCCCTAGAACATCTAGCAAACAAAAACAAGGCAAGGCAAACAATACCACGGGGAACATCAGTAACATCTAAAAATCATTTACCTCCCAAGGAACCACAGCGTTTTTCAAGTAAGTTTATCCTGGGATTAGTCAGAAGATGAGGCCTGAGGACTAAATTATCCTTTGTACTCTTAAATAAGCGTTGCATCAAAATTACCTGCCTTCCTCCAGCATGTAGCTTTCTCAAATACGCTATGTCGTATCCTTCGTCTTTCTTGTTCCTCCGCAACTTGCTCCAGTTTCTCGTCTTTGTTTGTTCTCAGATAAACGTTGCATCAATCTTGCAGCCACTTTAATTCCTTCCCTTGCAAAACGATATCTACATCAGTCAACCTGGAAATGTTTAAATCATCACCTTGAGGTCATGTTCCAGGTTTACAGTTCTAGCACAGAAACGGTGTGCATTCCTAATACCATTCCTTGACCCCCATGCATGCGCAACAATGTTTATCTGAGTTGTAATGATTATGTATTTATGTTTGGATAGACCTACCGGAAAAACTAATTGTAGCAAGAAAAATAAAACATATCAGGGAATCCTACTAGGGATTAAAGCTGAATGCATAACTTCCCTTTGGTTACACTTCTCATAGAAACCAGAATGCACAGATGTATGTATAAGAATTTCCAATAGAACTCTAACTCTTTAGGCTTAGCATAATCATATCCAAAATTTATCTAACAAAATCAAATTAACGAACCAAAGTAACTCGAAGTGTATTGGAGAACTTATTACTTACCAAGAGAAGAACCCAAGTAGGTTGTACTGTACTAGAAGAAGAACAGGAATACAAGGTTGCACTTACAGAAATCTTATTGTCCACAGCCTCTCTCTTATTTCCAAACAGAACTGAAGCCTCCTTAGTCCTTGCTGTCAAACTTGATATTCCTAGATTGACTGCAATACGACAATAATACGAGCTAGGAAATATAGTTCATCTAACAAAATAAGCTGCATTGCTGCATCTACAGATTATTAGTACTGTTTTGAAGTATGCCTCACAATCAAATTGCTTACAGTATCAAGTATCAACCAATGTAATGTTTGTCTCAATCTCATTCTAATTGAAAGCAATAAAATTCAAATTCAGTCAAAATCAGTCTCTTGAAGCCACTAACCAAAAGAGCAGAATTAAGATTGTCAATTAGACACAGACTTCAGGGAAAAAGGATACTAACATTTCATTTACCGCAAACAAATTCAATCAAGAAGTTTATACAAGGAGAATCGATTGTTTTACCTTAAAAAGGATTCATTAGAGAGGCATAAGCTTTAGGGTTTCAGCAAAGAGATGATGAATCAAAGATTGGTAGGTTGACAGACAAAATTACGGAGCAATCGAATTTTAACTATTGAATTTCAGTTTATATAAAAGAAATCAGAAAATTTCAAAATTAACTAACTTTTCCCATTTCATAAGATCTGAAACTACACCATAAACATAATGATTAAGAAACCGATAAATCTATTGGAAAAACAAACCCTAATTCATTTCATCTCCTTAGCCGCCATAGAAACCCCAAAAACATTTACATAAAACCAATAAAAAGATGAAAGACCTTGTTAATAATCTCCTCCTTTAAGCACGTTCACCTCTGATTCTCCTTGCAAGTTGAATATCCTTAGGCATGATGGTAACCCTCTTAGCATGAATAGCACATAAATTAGTATCTTCAAACAAACCAACAAGATAAGCTTCAGCTGCTTCCTGAAGAGCTGCAACTGCTGAACTCTGGAATCTCAGATCTGTTTTGAAATCCTGTGCAATCTCACGAACAAGACGCTGGAATGGAAGCTTGCGGATCAAAAGCTCAGTGCTCTTCTGGTACTTTCTGATTTCTCTCAAAGCAACAGTTCCTGGCCTGAATCTGTGGGGTTTCTTCACTCCTCCGGTTGCTGGTGCAGATTTCCTTGCAGCTTTGGTTGCTAGTTGCTTCCTTGGTGCTTTTCCTCCTGTTGATTTCCTTGCAGTTTGCTTAGTACGAGCCATTGCTATGAGAATGAAAGAGAATTGACTGTTTTTAGGTTTCAGAGAAGGGAATTGGGAGAGAAATGGGAAATTGAAATTGATTTGTGAGTGGAAATGGGGAATTGGGATTGTTATTTATTGTGAGAGCTGAGGGGGATTGAGAATCAATATGAACCGTTTATTTGTAAAGTTATCGACGGGTGGTATTACTTTCAAATGTTTCATACGGATTTGTAATCAAACGGCTGTGAATGAAATAAGTCACATACGGATCGCAACATTTATCAACGGTGCTTTTTGCTTTTCTCCGGACTTTAAATCTTAAACGTGTATAAGTATGTTTTATCGACGGTGCGTTTTGATTACAAATTTCATACAGATTGAGGTTTTGGGGCAACTTTTCATTTCGAGAAGTGGAATCCGGTCTGGCCCACGGATTTAAATTGAGGTTCTAATCTTTATCGAACACAAGTCAATCCCGGAATAACATAACCCCCTGTATGATAACTAAACAACTAACTATAGTATATTACTTAAGCAGTAATATTAGATCTCAGTTAACTAAACAGTAGAAAGCAGAGAGAGAAAGGAAGAAAATTTTCTTAAGAGCAAGCACTATGGTGCTGAAAAAGTACAAAATGTGGAAACCGGTTACTCAGAAACCGCGGCATGCGGTTTCTCAGAAGCCGCACAATTCTGCACGCGGTTTCTGAGTAGCCGCCGAGAAATAGATATTTGTTTGACCTTTTTTTTTCTCACACTCCTCACACACTCGATCTAAGTCCTCCCTTTTACAACGGTAATTTCACTCTCGGCCGTCCATTTTTCAACGGTAAAAAGTAGAGCCGTTGGGGTTTTTCACTATAAAACCAACTCACCTTCGGAACTACAATTTCATACCAATCAATCTCATTTTAGTTGATTCTCTCATTCTCTCTTACTCAAATATGTCTAACACATCGTCTCTCAGCATGTTTCTTCTCGAAAGGGAAAACGCCCAGTCAAAGAAATACTATTTTTGAGTCAGCGTCCACCAAAGGAAATCATCTCAATACCTCCCCTTTCAAACGATCAACCGGGTTCTCCTCCTCCTGCCACGCCAAACTTTGTTTTAGTAGGTACTCCTCCTTCACCTCCCCAACCAAACTTCGTTTACTAGGTACTCCTCCAGCATCTCCTCCTCCTAGATATCGATATCAGCACATGAATGAGAAAATATATGATGAATACTATTATGAGTACTCTCCGTCTCAAAAAACGTTATCTCCTCCTCGATTCACATAGAAGAAATCGAGTTATGCTCCTTTACGTTGGGTGAAGATTTATGTTTTTGTAGAAATCTAATATTGTACTATCCAACCCCGGTGGAGATACAACGAAGTCATATTGGAGTGAGTGAGTCACTATTATGGAGTTTAGTCAAAGAAGACTTCAACAATGAAACTCCTCAACCCCTAGTTGCGCGAGATGTAAATGTGTTGCATTCGCGATGGAGGATCATACACAAAAACCTCGACGAATTTATGCACTTGGGGAGATTGATTGGAGCTACATTCAGGGAAAATACCAATTATGAAATTCTAGCCAGGACTACTACTTCATGCTTCTATCCACTCTGACAGTGTCTATTCTCCTAGGTGACATGCTTTTTCTATCTCCACCCTTGATCTTTCATCATCTCGTGATGAGATAAAGTACCCCGGTGAGTGTTATCTTGCCTCAAGGCTTACCATGCTTCGGTGTGAGGCTTGTCGAGATTACGCCATGTGTAATCCAAGATTATGTATTAACAGTTTGCCCCTTTTCTTTCAGTTATTGGCGTGAGCAATCATGGAAGAAAACTCCCGTTTATGCCGTCATTTCACCATTTTCAAAACGTAGGGGTCCCACTTTTTCTGCCTTACATAGTGATTTGTGAGTCAACTTTGTGTTTTTTGTGATCCTATAAAAGGTGGACTTGGGTGAGGTTTTTATATTCATCTCCTTTGTTCTTTCTTTCTTCTTTTGCCATTGGCTTTCTCCTTCTTGATCGAGAGCTCTTTTGATCAGTTTTGATAGTAAGTTTGCTTTTTGCTTCTTATTCTTTTCCTCTGGTTCTCCTGCTTTTTTTTTTTGTGTACAAATTTCTTGTTGTTCTTGTTTTTTCATTTTTTTTTCTTAGTCTTCCATGTAAGCTTGATTACAAGGAGAACTTTGAGCTCTAAGTCGAAGCTTTCTTCCAAGAAGACCAAGAGTATGAATACAACCAAGTCTTCGGGTGTTCCCTCATCTTCTAATGTTCTCCGTCGTTATTCTGAGCCTTCTGGTGGGGTTGTAGGTGAACCTGTTGAAGTTTCTGATGCTCATGCCCCTGTACGACGTAATAAGGAACTTCACTTTGAACTGAAGCGTCTACATCCTTCTGAAGGTGACAGCTACCGTCATTGGAGCATTGCTAAAATAAAGAAGTCCTTCGATCTAACTCATTTTCTTTTTTCGCTGGTGGAGTCGACGTTTTGACCGAAGATATGATTCGAAGCTTTCCTTATGATGAGAATATTCTACTCATCTATGTGGGTCAGCTGGTTGCTGGTCTTGTGCTCCCTTATCTAGGTGATACTTTCTTTATTGATGTGCTTTATGGTCGGGACAACCCTTCGTTATGTCAGCAATTTCGTGGCATCCAACAGTATACTGGCAACTTTCTTCGTATTTTGTACGAATGCTGGCTTCGTGGTGGGGGACATACTCGTATATGAAGTGTTATAATCCTTTTTTCGCTTGTGCAATTTCGTCAAGAAGACTATACTCCTAGGAATTTCAATTTGACCTGGGGAGATTCTGTTCAGAGTACCAACGTGATGCCTTGGTCTATTGGTCCTCACCGATTTGCTCCTACAGCTAGGTAGATTCGTGATAAAGATCCTCTTCTCTTGGAAGATTGTGATGATCCTAATCTGTCTGTTATCCCTGGGATTGTTGGTCTTCCTTTCCCTGATGACCAGAGGCTTCGTCTGGATCGTGACCATCGGTGGATGCGTACTCCTCTTCGGATTATTGGTCCTTGGGTGGCCGGTTTTAGGAAGTCTCGGTCCCACCCTGGTACTCTCGTTCCTCGTTCGATGACGGACTTTCCCCAACGTTACCATGGCTTCGACCCCCGGCGCTTTAAACCCACCCCTTCTCGATACGAATCTTCATTCTTATTACCTTTCTTAGATTTCGTGGTGTATTCTAATGTTGTATTTTGTTTATCAGTCTTTGAGAGCTGTTGCCCCTTCATTGAGTGCTAATGAAGGTGTTCGTACACGAAAGAAAATAGCTGATGACGAAACAGTGGTTGTTGTTAGCAACAAATCGGTTGGGTTGTTCTTCGTCAAAGGTATGTGTATTTCTTGTTTCTTTTATTTGTATGAGTAGTTATTCCCCCTTGCCTATGTCTTTGACGAGTAATTGTTTTTATTGACGAAGCCAAACAAGCGTGATGTGAAGAAAAGGTCTGAAGGTGGTATAAAGGGTGATTCCCGAGAGGATAGTTGTGTGCCCGAGGTTGATGTTGAAGTTGTTGGTGTTGGTGAGACCGAAGAGTTTTTCGCTTCTAGGATGAGTGCGAAACCTGAGGAGAGCTCCGAAGATGAGTTCTCTGGGCACCGTAGTGATGGTGAAGGTGATGTTCGGGATTGCTTGCCTGCCCCTGAGGTCCTTACTTACCAAATCCCAGTGGTTGTAAACATTGTTGACGATGCTGATTTTCAGGATAGCCAGTATCCTGAATTTTCTTCTGCTATTGAGACGCAGAAGGATGTGAAGTTTGTCACCGACGTTGTCCCCCTTTCAGTTGAAGATTGTGTTACCAAGGTGTTTGGTTCCCTTAGACTAGTTGAAGGGTCAATTGCTGAAGTATCTCCTCTTTTCTTTGCCACCGTGAAGCTTGTGGATTGGTTTGGATTTCGTAAGAAAGATCTTTCTCGTCTTCGGATGCTCGTGTTAATACATAATCTTGGATTGCATGTGGCGCCATCTTCCAGGGCCTGACACCGAAGTATCTTGAGTCACAGAGCATAATAGCTTACCTTGGAGCACTTTATCTCATCACGAGATGATGAAAACCAAGGGTGAAGATCGAATGTTCATGTGACCTACAACGGTAGGCGCAGTCGAAGTAGACAGGGGCAGGGAGCAGTAATCAACACAGCATTAAATGCGCATTTAATGCTATGAGGTAACATCTCAATAGCCACATGTCAAACGAAGATAGGCCGGATACGCGGTAGAGAAAATAAGTGAAGCCAATCAAAAGCTCACGGCACGATCGGACAGCAAGGAGCCACCCCAGATAAACATGGCGAGCCAAGATTGGTCATAAAAGGCGGTGACCGAGGATTGATGATCAAACCCAGGGGCATCAAAGAACTAAGTATCCCAGGATAGCAAAAGTTAATCTTCAGGAACACGGTGGAGAAAGGAGATTGGTCAAAAGAACGGTGAAGCACAGAACAATGACTCACCAGGGTACATCGAAAAGTTGAAGTAACCGAAGGTATAGCAAAGGGACATACCTTGAAGAACACTATAAACACCCCCTCCCATCCACAAAGAATGGGTCGCACATTTCTAAAGGATATAGAGATAATAGCACTGTCATTTAGGTACCACTACCTTCGTTGGCTCTAAGAGCGTCTATCCTCAGTAGATCTAAGGGACTTAATAGATTTTAACTCAGAGAAAGCTTTATTTGTATGGTTCTATGACTTATTAGTACTGAATCACCTGTTACCCGAGGACGTAAAACATTCCGATGTCGAACCTCATTACTTCTTTGTGTTGATTGTTAACTTAGTTCGTATTTTCATCTTTATCAATTAAGTTAAGTTTTGAGATCAAATCTCTTAGTAACCATCATCTTGGCATGCGATTGATTGCGGTGACTTCTAACGACATATTACTCTATAATAGATAGTGTCAAGAACGAGGGTCGTCGGTGCCATAATATTAACTCCAACTTACACTTTCAATAATCAGTATACTGTGGGATAAATTAGTAGTAACATCTCGTGTGGCTGTTTTTGAGAATCGGGTAGCAGAGCTTCGGGCGGAACTTGACGGAGTTACTCTCTTAGTAGATGAGTATAAACGGTTGACCGAAGAGTCGAAGGCTCGGGAGGAGGCTGATGTTGCTGAAAATGCCCTCTTGAAGAATCAACTGAGTGATTTTTATGCTAAGGTATCTCAAGTTGTGGGTATCCAGACCGAAGCGTTGAGTCGTGCCTGTGCTCGTTCAGGTGCTATAATTGTCAACGGATCTTTTGCTGAGGCCGAGGATCATTTTCCTGGTAATGCATTCCCAAGGATGGACATTTCCAAGCTCTAGATGATGTGTGTTTAAAGATATGTTGTGTTGTTTCCTTTTTTTTTTTTTTTTTTTTTTTGTGATTAGGTTGTTTCATTTTTCTCTTGCCTTTGTTTAAGCGTATGTAACCTGATGGAACTCTTTTTTAAGTTCAAATGCAAATCTTTTTATTTTACTGTTTCAGGTTTTACAACCATCTTGGGTTAAGCATTATAACCATCCCTGAGCCAGAGGGTGGTTGAGGACATTAACCCGAGAAAGCCTTTCTCGCTAGGGTGACGTATGAGTATCTCTCATCGGGATTCTTACTTTCTGCCTCGTATCCTTGTACGAGGATCCTAGAGATGACCTGTGTACCTCAGGTCGTGCTCCTGTCACGGGCAATTTTTCTGTTGCATTTTTTTTGTGTGTGTGTTTTTGTGATGTTACCGAGACTCATAATTTCCCAAAAGATTTCATTGATAAATGAGGATGTGACATCCTTCCCTTAAGAGACAAAAGGTAAGGTAAGATAAACGAAGACTTGAAACGAGAACTTGCAACTTTCTTACCCCTAAGGATAATATTTCTTCAGGTATATTGCGTTGCAGTGTATCTCCTTGCATGTTCCTTAGGTAGTACGATCATTTTCCCGCAACATCTTCAATAACATAGGGTCCTTCCCACACTGGTGCTAGCTTACCCCATTCTTTCTTCTTTTGGTATGGCGGTATCTGCCTGATCACGAATTCCCCTACTGTGAAAATACGAAGGATGACTTTTTTGTGATATTCTTTGGCAATCCTTCTTTGGTAGTTTCCATTCTTTGGAGGACTACTTCCCTTCGTTCTTCAAATTCATCTAGTTTTTCATAGATTAGGTCTGTGGTCAAGTTCTTCTCCCATGACTCGGTCTTCGTTGTCGGGATAATGACTTCGGTGGGGATGACAGCTTCGGTTCCATATGTGAGCATGAATGGTGTTTCCCCCGTGGCTTCTTATCGTGTGGTTCTGTATGCCCATAGCACATTGTGGAGCTGTTCGCACCATTTCCTCTTATAGTTATCCAACTTTTTTTTTCAGGATGAGTGCAATGGTTTTGTTCGTGGACTCTGCTTGACCGTTGCTTTGTGGATAAGTCGGTGTTGATTTGATCTTTTGAATTTTGTAGGCGTCGAATAACATGTCGATGTTCTTTCAACTTAGTTGTGCCCCATAGTCAGACACGATAGCTGCTGGAATCCCGAACCTGTTGTAGATGGTGAAAAATCGAATAGGGGTAGAGTTGTAAAACGCCCTCTATTATATCTCGCCAAGAGGCGACTGCTTATTCAGGCAAATCTCTATAGCTCAGAATGCAACCCGTTCTGCACGCTGAATATGCTCTTTATGAGTTCTTTTTTATAGCTTCCGAGTGGAGAGAATAAGATCATTGCATAAGAGCCAAAATACCCACCTATATACAAAGCCACCAATTTGTTGATATCGACATAGCCTCGAATTTCTCAACATAAGAGCTAAATTACTCACCGGTGCCATGGTGGAAGATTAAAAGAGACGGATTTCCTCTTAAAATATGACTCAATTCTGGAGTCTTAATAAAAGCCTCAGATGAATCACAACTCTAGGCATTGTCCAGAGCTTCCTGAGCGATATACGAACAACTGAAACAACTTAAACGCACCTAAACAGGTCATTACTTTGAGTAATATGCAAAGCAACTCAAAGTGCCTAAACATGTCACCTAATGCGCCATCGCTAAAGGACAGTGCAGCTTAAAATACTATAGTCACAGAAATCATGACTAAGTACGTCAAGAACCATGGCCCAAGCATGGCCATGGACACGAAACTCGTTCTGGCCGAAGGCATAGACCCTGGTCAGGAGAGAAAACATCGTGTCATTCATGGCATCATACACTAGGCCTTGGCCAAAGGCAAGGTCACTTACCACATCCCATGGCGCCATGCATAGGCCTTGGCCAAAGGCCATTATCGCATCCCATGGAGCTATACCAAATACTCGCATCCCATGGCGCCATGCTTAAACACTCGCATCCCATCATGGCGCCATGCATATTACTCGTATCCCATGGCTCCATGCCTATAACTCGTATTCCATAGGCCTTGGCAAAAGGCCAAGGCCATTATCGTATCCCATGGCGCCATGCCTATCACTCACATCTCATGGCGCCATGCACAGCCATCACGCCGTCACACCATCACGCCATCCTAGACCTTGGCCAAAGGCCAAGGCCATAGCATTATGCATTCCACATCCGTCCAGCCTTGGTTAAAGCCATGACGCCACACTCAAGGCCATAGGTCACATCCACACACATTCATGACTATACAATGTCATTATAACTCAAAACAGTGTAGACAACATCTACAATTCTACATGAGATATCAAAAAATCACACAGGGGGATAACTTTAGGGGTATTGGTATGGCGGTCTACGACAGTTAGAAATAAACTGATGGAGATGATGGGCAATTATACGAATATGGCGCGAGTGGACATGTTCTACACGACTCCCGTAGTTACAGAAACCAACTCATGTTCTTGACTGCTCCACTCTTCCACGACTCACACCTTCTCTATCGAGAGATCAGGGTGAGTTCAATACTATAAATAGAGCCTTCCTTTATTTTCCAAGGCAGAACACCACAGAACAACTAGAATACTCGAAAACACCAGAACCTCAGAGCGAATACCTGAGCATTCAAAACACTTCTAGCCCTTGGAGATTTCTAGTCACATTCACGACGGAAATCTTGAACCTATATACCCAAAAACACACCTTTTCAACCTGATCTCAAGTTTCTTCCACCGTTTCCTTCCCTACATCAACCTCATCCTCTCTGTGACCAAAGCAATACTTGAACGGCCATTGACTGTTTTAGGCTTGTCTTGTTCGATTTTGATCTCGAGCACTACGAAAGTACCCAGAGACGGTACAGTGTTTTTCAGGCAAAAACACCTGCAAATTATGTGCTCAAACAAAAATTAGAACACATCTCGGTCTCTGATGTGGGCGAGGGGTGATGCTTCTACCCACTTGGTAAAATAATCAGTTGCTAATATCAGAAATCTCATGTTGCCAGATCCTGCTACCAAAGGTCCTACTATGTCGACTCCCCATTTTGCGAACGGCCAGGGGCTTAAAACTGAGTTCAATTCAGTTGTTGGTGGCCTAAATTTTCTTACAAACTACTGGCAGGCGTCACACCTTCGTGCCATTTCTAGTGCGTCTCTATTCATGCTCGGCTAGTAATATCCTTGGAGTCATGCTTTTTGAGCTAAGGATCTCATTCCACTGTGGTTCCCTGCATCTTTGTAGTGAATGTCCTTTAGGATGTGTAGCCCATCTTCTTTGTTGAGGCATCTGAGAAGTGGGCCTAAGAATGTTGACTTGTATAGGATCCCTTTCCGAAGCTGATACCTCGCTGCCCTAGACATAATCTTTTTGGCGTGTTTGGGATCTTCGGGGAGCGTCACATTGCTCAGGAACTGGTTAAGGGGTACCCTCCAATCGTCTTCTACTTCGTTTACTTCTTATATTGGTGGGATGGATACTCCTTCTACGTCGAATGCTTCTTCTTGTGTGACCTCGGTTTCCACCGAGGGTTCGTACACTCGGAAAATCTTTATTGATGTGACACTCGGGTCCCGAAGCATGGAGAATATGAATGCTAGTGCACCGGCATGTCTGTTGTCCTTCCTGCACACGTGCTTATAAGTGACATTTTTGATCTTCTCCGTTAGTTCTTGTGCCAGCTTTAAGTATGCTGCTAGACAAAGGTCTAGGGTTTGGTATTTGAGCTCTATCTGCCTCACGGCCAACTGGGAATCTCTAGTGAGTCTGACATCTGTGGTGCCTAACTCGATGATTATCCTTGGTGCATGAATCACTGCCTTGTATTCAACGATGTTGTTTGTGTATTCTCCAAATTCCAATCTAAATGTGCATGTAAGATTTTCTCCCCAGTGGGTGCGGTAATTACGATTCCTATTCCGTCCACGAACACTTCCCACCTTCGAGAATCCACTGGTTCGAGTAAATTTTCGGGATCTTCCTTAGCTTCTTCCATCCCTGGTATGTCGTCTATCTCATCTTCGTCTGTGGGAGGTAAGTCCGCCAAGAAATCTGCCAAAACTTCTGATTTTTCTGATATTCCTCGTTCGAAGATGATCTTGAATTGTGTTATATGTGCATTCCATTTTGCTATCCTCCCTACTCTATCAGTGCTCTGCAGAACTTGCCCAATTGGTGCCTTCGTTAATTCTCTTACTACGTGTGCATTGAAGTACGTTCGTAATTTTTGAGTTGCAAAAACGAGGGCCAGTATGATTTGCTCAATCTTCGTATAATTCTTTTATGCTGGAGCAAGGGTTCTGCTGATGTAGTATATGAGTACTTCCTCCTTCTTGTTTGTTTGGACCAGGACAACACTAACTGCACTGTTGGTTTCTGCCAAGTATAATATTAGTACCTCGTCCTTCTCTGGTTTCTGCAAGGTCGGGAGGGCTGCTAGGTGTTCCTTGATTTTTTTTCGAAAGCCTGCTGGCAATCTGTTGTCCATGTAAATCAGCAATCCTTTTTTAATGTGGAGAAGAAATCTTTACACTTGTCTGACGAACGAGCTATGAATCTTCCCAACGTGGCTAACCTTCCACTCAACTTTTGGACATCCTTCAAATTCTTTGGAGAAGGCATATCCACAATGGCTCTGACTTTTTCTAGATCCACCTCGATTCCTTTCTTGGTGACCAAGTATCCTAGGAACTTCCCCGAGGTTACCCCGAAGGTACATTTATCTGGGTTGACCTTCATTTTACAACTTATCATTGCTTCGAATATTACCTTGAGGTCTTCTAGATGGTTTTGGGATTTCATGCTCTTGACGAGCATGTCATCCATGTATACTTCAAAAATCCGTCCAATCCATTGCTTGAATATCTTGTCTACTAAACTCTGGTAGGTTGCTCCTGCATTTCTCAGACTGAAGGGCATCCTCGTGTAACAGTACAGGCCCCTCGGGGTAAAAAAGGTTGTGTGCTCTTGGTCTTCTTCTGCCTTTGAGTAACCGTCCATGAATGATAATAATTCATGGCCCGAAGTTGCATCCACTAGCTGATTTATGCTCAGCAAAGGATATATATCCCTTAGGCATGCTTTGTTGAGGTTGTTGGAGTCGATGAAAATCCTAACTCCTATGTTCTTCTTGGGTACAATCACCATATTGGATACCCAAGTAGGGTACATCACTTCTCTAATGAATCATGCATCCACGAGATTTTGAAGTTCTTTCTATACTGCTTCGTGATAGATGGGTGCTGCTTTTCTTATTCGTTGCTTGAACGGTGGGGGTGTTAGGCTTTATCCGAAGGTGATGAGCCACCACTGTAGGATCTATTCCTGGCATATCCTTCATGGTCCATGCAAAGACGTCCAAATACTCCCTTAGTAACTCGTGTAACTTCACTTCCATATCTTCCTCCAATAATGTCCCGATGATTACCAAATGTGGTATTGCCTCGGTCCCAATGTTGACTTTCTTTGTTGGCTCTATCGACGAGAACAATTGCTTTGGAGGTCCGATAGGAGTGACGTTCTTTAATTGTTATTTATCCCCAGTCGTTGACATTGATGGTATCATTGTTGTTGGGGCCAACGAGGCTGCCTTTGCTGCTTCAATTTCTTTGTTGTACTTGAAAAAGAAAGGGTACCGAAATACAACAAACTTTTCGTTTGGGCTCGTGAGTCTTTTGGTAAGATATGGAGGATCTCAAAAATCAATATCCAAATCTGATAATCGAAGTGGGATCACAAGTGATCAGTCCAACTCAAGACAAGTCTTGGTAAATCCCCTGGATGGATTATGGACTAACTCGACGGTTATGAATAACGTACTTCTTGTGTTTTCTTTAATTATATAATCAAAGATATAATGCGGAAAGTAAAGCAGACAAGACCCCAGAGATTTTTTTAGCGAGAAAATTACGACCTGTAGAAAAACCTCGGGACCTCGTCCAGATTGAACACCACACAGTACTAACTGTCTACAAACACTAGCCTACTATAAGACTTCTATCTGGGATGTAGCAGATACCGACTCCAACTCTCCAAGTGAATTGGCTACTGTCGCACTCCTTACGTCTCTAGATCCCCCACAGATCGTTACGCACTTGATTCCCCTAGTTGACGTCCTTTACAGGCCTAGGATTTGCTTTAACCGTTGTTAAAGGCTTATGTCAACAATTTCGGCTTTGCAACCTTAATTATCAACTGTATATTTTGAACTGTCCTCTTCAGTTTAACATATGTAAGATGACTTCCTTCGGATTTCTAAAGGTCATACGGAAATCTACTTACAAGCGGAGCTGACAAGTAAACCGAGTAAACTATGCCCAACTTGTCTCTACCTCAGTTGTGAAGAAGAATCACTTAAGAAACTTGCACAACTGGAGCTAACTATGTCTTACAACATCGTGTGCATCCGTATGTTGTTTCCTTCAACCTTGTATGTAACGTATCAGTTTTGGAATAACCTTATTGCAGAAGAGAAAGGCCTATAAAATAGACAAGAACGTGATTAGGTTACCAAGGTTACAGGTTAATCTGATAACAACCACATAGGTACGTTATCGCCTACCTGTGCTCCCCAACTCTCAAGAGAAGTCTTTATAGTCGTTAGGTAAATCCCACAGAGGAACTGCTACCTAATAGAGGATGACTACCACAACAAGCTTACACCGAAGTGCAAAGAGTTTACGATCAATTCCACATAGAAACTTCATGTATGCTTGATGCTTGTGGTTTTCGTTATTTAACCCTATATTTATAGCTCTCAATAAGATAGGTTTCTTTGAGATAAAGCAACAGATTTCTTGACCTACAAGTTAGCAAGTGCCCGTGTAAACGTGCTTGTTTACTTAGCTTGCACACAAAGAAACCCTAGTTAATCTCAATTGGAATTCTTTTAACATTTATTTGCCTAGTGGTTTGTTAGCTCTTAACCACTTCAAGATAGAAATCCAACGACCATGAGAACATCTTTATCTTATTGACTCATTGAGATTCGTTAGATGGACCACAAAAGATTTTTTCGTGATAAACCAAGTCCAACTAGGAGATAAGGAGTTAGTTGTTTAACCCATGTGAAAAACCCACAAAATATTCACTCGGACGGTTCCGGAACCGTCCATCTGAATTCGGACCAAATACACTGAATATGTGGTTCACGTACATGTACGCATACATATCGACCTTTTGGAACTCAGGAGGAAAATCTGGAGTCACTGTTCACGAACCGGTTCGTGAACCGTCGTCATTCAGATTTAGGGTTTAACTGGATCCGCTGGAAGTTCTGGGTTGGGCCTGTACTTAGACGTGTGATACGCCCTCAGCTATAATCCATGGACTCTGCTCTAGAGTATTGCTTTAGATTCACCCAGATTCCTACACGTGATTTGCAAGCAAACCATTGCTATGGAAAATGTATTGAATTTATCTCATGTACCTTGTAAACTTAGTATGGTGGGAACACATACCAACATAACTCATGGTTATGTAGACAAGAGTACAAATCTCAATCGCCTTAGTATCTCTACTAAAGTAGCCGACTATTTCGAAAGATAGAAAAAGTAGAATAAAAGAAATTCCATATAAAGTCATAACTCCTACTAACCTTTTGTCGATGAAGAATATTTGATGTCTTCTTTGTAATTGCAGTATTCATCTTCAAGGTCTCTACTACTTTGTCTATATCCCAATTCCAAAATCTAAACTATAGTAGACTAAATCAAGAATTGTGTTTTGACACCTAAAACTGACAACTAGCTTGACATACCAACGCTAGTGTGTTTGACCGAACAATGCCCTAACAATCTCCCCCCTTTGTCAATTTTAGTGACAAAACCAATTTACATATGGATGCAAAAGATATACAATAAAGATCTAACCTAGATATATCTTGATTTCTTGAATTCTTCAACTTCTTCTTTGAGTCTTGATGTGTTCGTTTAACTCCTGTTGAAAAATTCGTAGACAGCACCACAACATATCCATCTCAAACAACCACGAAGGTACGCCTGAGCTTACATGGGTTAATATGCTAATCCCACATTTTGTTTGTGCAAAGAGTAAGAATCAGAGCAACTTTAAAGTCTGTGTACCAGAACTTATAAAGTCATTCTACTCATTCTTGATACGAAGCTCCCCCTTAATCTTTATACCTTTTTTTTTCATATTGGTATGAAGCCCAATATTTACTCCCCCGCACTTGATACTTTGAAAAAGTACATAAGTAAGCAATACGGTGTTCTCCCCCTATGGTTGTGGACCACAAGAACAAGAAACCATATGTATTCTCCCCCTATTTGTCACAAAATATGACAAACCAGTTGAGACTCGGGTTTCAAGCCTATAGAGATAGTCAAGTCAAGTATGTACTCGCATATCAAGTTTAAGATGAATAACTAGAAAATCAAAACGAAGATCTCGAAGTTGATTCATCTTTGGAGAAATATAGATACACTTTTCTCCTAATATTCCACATCCACGCTCCCCAAAAAGATTTTTTATTAAGCGCAAGTTCAAATAAGAACTCTCCCCCATGTGGTGTTATTCAATAAAGAACAACTATATATGCCTTTACAAGTAAAGACACGAACAAACCCTACCTAGACGAAC
The DNA here is from genome assembly GCA_023529015.1 of Papaver nudicaule. Classification (NCBI taxonomy): domain Eukaryota; kingdom Viridiplantae; phylum Streptophyta; class Magnoliopsida; order Ranunculales; family Papaveraceae; genus Papaver; species Papaver nudicaule. The sequence goes on along the minus strand of JAJJMA010203578.1, from coordinate 2,867 downwards.
AATTTAATGTATCAAGTTTCTTTGTTAATATTCTATTTTCTTAGCCTGTTTCAGAAAAGAGTATATGATTTCTGAGTTTGTGAAACACTAGAATTCATATAATCAAAAGTTTCTTAATCGTTAGAAAAAACACAACTTTTGTGGTTTTACATAACTTTGAATCATCATAAAAGTAACGAATAAAGTCATGTTGGCAGCCCTGATTATTGTACTTTCCTCACCGTATCCGTCAAGGGCTTACATGGTGAGGGTGCACAACACAATCAGGTTGTGTTGGGGTGAACAATGCTTTGTTCACCATTGGTGATTAAAACAGAATCTCCTACTTCAAGGGGGTTTTTCACCATAAGTAGCTTTCGGCTTAGATTTCGTCTTTCCCTTTTTCTTGTTTTTTCACCAGTAATAACCCAAGTATCTCATGAAACGATTGCATTATTCCTAGGTTCTCTTGAGAAATTAACACAAGACTTTCAATGATTTCACCTTGGGTGGCCTCACTCGGGTAATGGTTCCCTCTGACACTTATTGCTTTACCAATATTGGGAGCAATAGGATCTTTATTCCCATCTTTCTCATCAAGGTTTCCTGAGAGAGGATTAGATTGACTATTCTGTTGCAATTTAGTCGATCTCCAATTGGGAACATCAGATCTAGTCTTCGCATTTACGAAGTGTTTTTTTCTATGGCAATTAGGAGAGAACTTTGTAGGGCGTTTATAGGAAAAACTCGGTTTATCATAATACTGATTTTTATGCCTAAAGGTTGGACGTTCACAACCTGCATTTTGATGATTATCCTTTTTGTTCGATCTGGATTTGATCTCCAACATACTTACGTCATTACAAATGTTAGCTTTTTCGTTCCTTTTACGGAATCTGCATCTTCTTTCCAAGTGACCTTTATTACCACAATAAAAGCAACGTTTAGTAACAAGAGGAGTGGAATGCTCATTGTTATCTGGATGTTGTCGAGCTTGAAAGGCTTTGCTCTTTTTATCCTTGACTTGTGGTAGAGGTATTTCACTTTCGGAAATTGTAGTAGCCTTCGGTTGAGAAGAATCCTTAGCCTTGACAAATTTTACCTATTTGTTAATACTTGGAGCGTTTATTCCTTTTTAGCCCAATCCTCGTGTGTCATGATGATTTTTACTCGCTCCTAACATTAAGGTTAATTTGTCTGAGCTATTGTTGAACTTATTCAAGTTTTCTTTCAAACTCAAGTTCTCTTCTTCCAACCTTTTGATCTTTTCATAAGCATTAACTAGATCATTCTTAGATGAATTACCATTCTTAATATTATATAGTTTAGCTTGAAGTTTTTTTTTCTCAATCATGACCTTCAGAAATTAGCAATTTGAGACTACTAATTTCTTCGTTGTGATCGGTTGTACCAGTAGTATCAAGTTCCTTTTGCAAGGTAATATTTTTACTACGAAGTCTGTCACATTCAACCTCTTTGCAGAACAAGGACCTCTGAGCTTCTGAAAGATTTAGATAGCATTCCTTGATAAGGTTATTCGTAACAATATCTGCATGGTACACTTCTTCATCCGAGTCAAAAACATGTGTCCTGATCAGAGTTCCCATCAACATAGGTTACCTTATTTGTCTTACACTCTTGATAGACATTTGACATATCACCAAGAATTGCAATGTAAGCTGGATTCTCTTTTGCATCTTTGATAGGGGAATCACGGGATTTATGCCCAAAAACAAGACACTTGAAGCATTGAACATCATCATCAACACAATTGAGTGTCTCAAGGGAGGAAGATGATGTATGTCTGGATAAATCCTTTTTCCGTTTTTTAAAATGGTGAGGAGAGTTATCCCAATGCTTTATTCGTTATTCACTAGGTTTAGATGTACTAGTACGGTTCACGAGCTGAAGCACAATACCTATCTCTTTTCTCAAGAGTTTTCTGACATGTTGTGCGATTAAGGACATAGTAGAGCTTAATTCCTTTTCAAAACGATCATCACACATATTAAGAAAAGGTACTGGGAGGGATAACGACTTTAAAAGCAATTGATCTATTTTTCTCATGATCAATACTAACAAGGGCACTTCTTGTTATTTTTAAGCCTTGTACTTCTTGGATGGCATGTTTCTTAGACTCGTATCTTGAGGGCAATGACCTTAGATTTTGCTCACAATGTCCCTTTCTGAAATAGTTTTTCCTAAGGTGTAACATGCATTCCCTATCTCAGACAGTTTATGATTAAAATCTTCAAAGGTATCATCTTCAAGCATTCGAAGGTTTTCCCAGTCAGATATAAGGTTTTGAAGCCTTGCATCCTTCTCTGCGCCATTCCCTTCGAATACGGTTCTTTATCTATTTTAAGCCTCTTGCAAGGTTTCACATGTGGCCACGTGATGGAAAAGATCAGTTGTTACTGCATGAATGATAGCGTTAAGCCCATCATAGTTTTGCTTGGCGGCTTGACTTTCCAGGTCATCATATGCATCGATGTCTTTAGGGACCGACTCACCTTCAACCGTGATAGTCAGAGGTGTGTATCATGTTAATACATAATCTTGGATTACACGTGGCACCATCTCTAAGGGTCGTATACCGGAGTATCATACGCCTTGAAGGACGTTAGTAATCCTTAGGGCACTTTATCTCATCACGAGATGATGAAGATTAAGGGTAGAGATTGAAAAGACCCTTTGACCTATGATTTTAGGCGCACTCGGAGTAGACAGAAGTCTAAAGCACCCGTCAATACTGCATTTAATGCTATGAAGCAACGACTCAAAGCCACATGTCAAGCGAAGATATGAGGAACAAGCGGCAACGGAGCCTATCCCGAACATATGATACGACTTCACAACGAATAGTAGCATCGTAAGGATGTGGCAAG
>JAJJMA010203562.1:16201-28138 GCA_023529015.1 Papaver nudicaule | reverse complement strand
TCAGGAGAGATATGTCCATAACCTAGACATTTGAAACACTGTGGTAAATCCTCTTTATTTTCCCAATTCTGTTTTTTGTTATGAGAAGAAAAAGTATGTGGGTTCCTTTTCTTTTTTAACAATTGAGAGACGAGAGAAAGTAGTTTCCGTTCCTCATCATTCAATTCAGAATCAGTAATTTTATCAAGAGGTGTCTCAGGAGTCTGAGCCTTCAGGGATATGACTTTACTTTGATGCTCATAGACAAAGATTTTTAGTTTAGAAATCAAATCACCTCTTGATATGTCATATCCATGTTTTTCTTGGATGGCATGTTTTTTTGGAATCATATCTGGGAGGAAGGGACCTTAGAATTTTTCGTACAATATCTCTTTCTTCGATAGTTTTCCCTAGTGATAGAGAAGCGTTCACGATTTCAGAGAGCTTGTGCTCAAATTCTGTAAAGGTATCTTCATCAGACATTCAGAGATTTTCCCAGTCAGACATGAGATTTTGAAGTCTTGCTTCTTTCTCCGCAGTATTACCTTCGTATACTGTTTTCAAAATATCCCAAGCATCTTTAGCAAATTCACATGTTTCTACATGATGATGCAGATCGGGAGTTATGGCGTGAATGATGGCGTTAAGCGCATCTGCTTCAAGTTTAGCTTTGGCTCTGTCATTTTCGTCATACTCGTCTGGTTTCTTATTGCGAGTAATAGCAGCATCACCTTCTCCTATAGTAAGAGTAGGTGGTGTGTATCCATCAATCACGTAGACCCAACTGTCAAAGTCTCGAGATTGTAGAAACAACCGCATAGCAGATTTCCACCATATATAATTTGTGCCATCAAAGACTGGTGGAACATGTACATTCGCAGAATGTGTGTTCATAGTTCACGAAAGCGTCAAACACAGACAGTTTCGTCCTTTACAAGGTGTTTGTCGGCTCTGATACCAACTGAAAAAGCGGGGATGCCGAGATACACCACCAACTTTTAGTTTTCGTGAACCTAGTTGATTATGGTTGTTTGAACGATCTCACAAATCAATATTCAAATAACAACCTGAGTATAGTTCAGAGAACCGAACCCTAACAAGAACATAGTTCTTTTAGATCTCAATAGAGATGGATTCACTCAAAGGTTATGAATCAACAAACTTGTAATTACTTCAATTATATAGATCAGAGACAATATAATGCGGAAGGGAAAAGTAATGCAAGACACCAGAATTTTGTTAACGAGGAAACTGCAAACCTAGCAGAAAAACCCTGGGACCTCGTCTAGATGTGAACACCCTTACTATGAACGGTATACACACGCTAGCCTACTCTCAGACTTCGGACTGGTCTGTATCGAGACTGAATTCACCCTACAAGCAATTCAACTACCAATATGCTCCTACGTCTCTCGGCTCCCGCAGTAGCCTACGTACTTGATTCCCCTAGCTGACGTCCTTTACATGCCTAGGAGTTGCTCCACTTCCCTTCGTGAAGACTAGCGCTACCCTGCCTCTAAACTTAAAGTCAAGGTTAATGGAAATCGATATGTTGAATAGGGCTTATTGATCTAGCCTAAACAACTTTACCTCCAAACGCGGGACGAACTTAGTATGAAACCTAGTTCATGAATATGCGTTGGGAACATCTAGGGTTTACGATACAAGATCTACCTTACGAAGTTTCTATCAAATCTTGGTCGTGATAAGATTGAAAATATTCAATCGACCCAAGATACATGATGGAATTTTACTTCTGACCTGTGCTTCACGATCCTCAAGTGAAATCTTTCAATAGTCGTAGTCCAAAAGGACTTCGAGATGACGACCAACCTTTATGCAAGGATACACAGATGTGTAGAGGATTGAGATTGTATCTTGCAGAAGGTCATCTATTTATAGTGATCACCAAGGGAGGACTTTGCTTAATGTTTAAGCAACTTTGAGTAGGGCTCAAGCAAGTTCCGGAACTAGGAAAGTCCATAGCTTGAGTACCCATTCTCAATCTTCATGTAACTTTGGACTAGGCCAAAAGTTAGAGAAGACTCAACCTTGATTGAAGGTTTGCGACTTCTGGTCCAAAACCTGTTTGAACATCGCTTGGATTAAGTTGTTGAATTCCATGGGCCAAGTAATGACAAGTCCGAGAACTAATCATGCCTAGACCGAAAACTTCAAGATATGGAAGTTGGAAGTTTTCGCATGGCTTATATGTACGCGTTCATAGAGCAGTCAATAGAGTTCAGGAGAATTCTTGAGCTTGTATGTACGCGTTCATGAACACGTTCATACAGACTTTGCTCGTTCTCTGAAATGCCAAAAGCAACACATGTACGCGTTCATGAACGCGTTCACCGTTGGGGTCATTTCAAGAGACAATTCAACATACTCTACCTATACATATTATCACAATTGTGACAAATGCAAAGGAGAAAATCCTAGAATACCTTCGGATCATATAAACAACATCATAGACTATTGGTATGCTAGAAATGGTAAATACGATACGGAAAGGAAAAACCTTTCTAACCTTTAGCGAGGACGTTATGATTTATCAAGTAGTAAGCTTCGGTCTTCGTCTTCATCAGTCTTCATCTCGATTACCTAAAACTATCCTAGTCCGAGGTTGTAGAGTAAACTTATCAAGGATTGTGTTTTTGTCTCATAAACTTGACAACTGACTTGAGATAGCAGCATCAGTGGGTTCAACCGAGCAATGCTCTAACAATACCCACGGTGACAGCAGCCTGATCAACAAGCAGTACAACGACAACTTACCATCCATGAGTGCCATCAGCGAAGGGAGTAAGAGGAAGAATCCAGTTGCAGAGGTAACACACCTAAAGCATACAACTTCAAGCTCGGCTTCGAAAACTCCAGGTGACAACATGGGTCAAAGTAGATCGCAATACAGGCTACGGCGCTACGGGTCACGGCGACACAAGTCACGGAGCCTTGAGTCACGACGCCACAAGCCATGGCGCTATAAATCATAGCGCCGCAACTGAAATTGCACTATTAGGGAGTAATAAACCCCTAAGGGGCGAAGAAGCTCGCAGTACCCGTGACGACAAAGGATTTATCAACAAACACTAAAGAGACGGACAACCCCATCATCACCAAGAGAATGACGACGAGACATGGGGACTTCCAGAGTTACCACTGCAGCCAGCCAGGAACTCCAGGGTTTGGATCCTCAAGATAACCTGAACAGAAGCATAATCAACAATCTAACTTTGCTACTCATCAAGATCAGGAGAAACCCTTAGAGGATCGAGAAGAGAAGGTGCATCTCTGTTTCATCCACGTCAACCCCTATCCAAAAGACCCCTCTCCAATGGGATGCTCCTCACTAGAAGAAGTTCAGACTTCGAACTTTCGAGTGTAACAGAGTTGCAATTAGCACAACTTTGTATCAACCGAATGGTTCCTGTTTAGAAAACTCACTTAAAGAACCTGAAGCTTCCAAAAATTCTCAGAGCTCTGCGAAGCCGCAAGACGATCAACCACAACCATCCCTGTCTTGCTAGAAAAAATCCAAGCAGTTAAGGATTGAGGAAGCTCGTGATAACATGAGGCGCCTTAGCAAGCCAGACAACAGGGACATCGAGACAAGATAACTCAAAGGGTTCCGAAAAAGAATGCGACTCAAGCACAATATGGAGATCCACAACAACGACAACGAGAAGAGCGAGACCCGAAGCCTAAGACGGTTCCCCAAACTCATTGTTTTCGAATACTGGAGTTATTAGACACCTGGACAAAGATGGAGCAATCAGATTACCCCAACTCGTTGATTCTTAACAACTAAAGAGAATGCTCTACTTATTCGCCTTCACCATCTCCGAAGAGCCCATGCACAAGAAGGTTGACGGAAGCCGAAAAACAATGTGTTTCTGCACGCGGAAAGTGGAGCCCAAATGAAAGACATCGATAAGATATCAGAAAACATGGTTGAGGACTCCTCGCCACAGCCATTCTTCATTGTACCAAACACCGTTAGGAGTGCTGGCTACCACGACCCAATCAATGGAGAAATTTCGTCAAAGGAAACATAAGGTACAACAGATATGCCCTGTCTTTACCAAAGCACTTCATCATCATGGAAGGATCTACTCGAGCAGAGAAATCCATGCAGCTTGGGACTATCCGCTACAGATCTTTCGAAGGAAGGAAGGTCCAAAAAGAAGAACTCCAATCAACACCGACATCACTACCAACGCCTTTAAGGAAACCTGAAAGCCACCAGGGATTCCTTGTTACAAGAGTTTGCAAAGAAGCAGAAATGAACTTGCTACTCCAACAATGAGATCGTGTACACGCCTACCGAAACCTTTGGAGGGCCTCTGTGCGCTAGGATTCATACCTTTGCAGAATCTTCATGGTAGCAACGCCACCAAGTCTTCATCTTTCGAGCAAGCTAGCAGTATCATGGTCGTGGCGCTCCTTTCAGCTATCACTAGCAACGAGTGACACCCTCATCACGAAAAAAAAAAGAAGTTTGAAAGTAGATCTCATCACCCTATCACGATTTAAGCAGACCTCATTGTCGTCATCAGCAGGATGTGCACAAAGACTTCAAAAAACATAGCAATGGGAGGAGAATAGAAATGACTTCCTACTTCACTCACGATTCTACCACAACATGCTAGAAGGACACATCATCCCGAATCATCGACAAGGACCAATCACCATTACGAGGGCGGATGAAGATTTTAGAGCCTCTGTAGCAAGCAGTGTGCGAGCAGGAATCTTAATACGGGATTTAAAGGTATTTGTCTCACTAGACTCTCAAAATTTTCAAATCCTCAAATACCTTCCACCACAAGATATTCCTGTAGCCCCACACCTTCCATCACAAAATATTCCCGTGGCTCCGCAGTCTTGGAGCCACAAGATCGCTTCCACCAAAATTATCTCACTGGCTCCGCGCTCGTGGAGCCACGAAACACCTTCCACCAAAATTATTTCCGTGGTTCCGTGCTCGTAAGAGCCACAAAACACCTTTCACCAAAAAATTCCCACAGCACCACAGAAGAGAAACTACCTTTCCCACAAAATATCTCTTACAATCAGATGTTTCCCTAACCAGATGTTTTCACCACGGTATCTCACTCTGGCTCCACAGAATGTCCTCCCGGTCTTCATTAACCCCCTGGATTGACACCACTACCTGTAGCCTCAGCGTTAGAGTTACAAATTGAAGACTACAAACCATCTTGTGGAGATATTATTATATTTAGGGTTTTCGTGGCGCAAATCTACTCCGGAGACAAACGAAGGCGCTTTCACGACTACACACCAAGCTCGATGTACGATGACCTTCACAAGAGCAAGCATCACGGAAAGTTGGCAAAAGATCTGAAGGTGATTTTTAGATACAATCCTCTTATGGGTCTCTAATGGCACATCCAAAAATTTCACATCAATCCTATGAGTGGTTTGGGAAATACGGTGCAAGAATTAGATCACACGTGAAGGAGTACAGACAGTTCATGTACAGAACTTATGTCATGGAAAGATGGTCGCTGCGGATAATCTATAAAGAATCTCGAAGAAAGTTTTAAACACCATCCTCCTACAGGTGTCTACTGTTATGTATCAAAATTTCATGGCGATCCAATTCATGCCTCAAGAGATATGGCGTAAACATTACAGTACATGCCAAAGTAAATGGTCAGAACGTGCATACAAAGCCGAAAAAATTGCTGCGGAGAGCTCGTGAAGAATCCAGGAGTGAAACTTGTACACAATCTTCATTTGGGTGCCTACTACCACGTGCTAAATTTTTACACAAGTACGCTACATGGTTTGGGATATATGGCGCAAATATTGGGGCATACACAAGAAGACAGACCGTCAGAACTTCATGCGCCAGAATTTTCACCATAGAAGAACGCTTGGTAAAAAGAATTTATAAGGAATTTAGGTAAGATTTTTGTACACTATACTCCTCTAAGTAACCACCAAGATGTGTTAAAATTTCATGGCAATCCATCACGGGGTTTGAGAAATATGGCGCAAACATTGAAGAAAAGAAAAGATGTCAGAACTTCTTGCGCCAGAATTTTTCGTCATGAAGAAACAGTTGATTCAGATAGTCTACTAGGAATGTTTTAGAGATTTTTGGACACAATCTGCCCCTACGAATCTTCCAGAATATACTAAAATTTCATGTTAATACAGCATGGGGTTTGGGAGATACGACGTGAACACTACAGCACACGTGAGACGCGCAGTAAGGGATCATGTGCAAAACCACGTCAAATACTGCAGAAAATCTACGAAGAGCCTCGAAGATATTTTTGGACACAATACTCTCCTGGATGTCTACTACTATGTGTCAAAATTTCATGATGATACAACAAGTGAGCTAGGAAATATGACGCAAACACCAGGGAACACGCAAGACGCGAACTGTCAGAATTTATAACGAAATACTCCTAGAACTTTACTACTCAGAAAAGACGGCGAGGTGAACATCTTCATCAACTAGTTCGCCTATTTTGACTCCAACATCCTATTCAACGATTGGGGACTTGGCGCAATCATCGTGCTTTGGAAGAATTCTCTATAAGGGGATACTGAGTGTGGGGGGCATAATTACGTCGAGCCACGTGTCATGATCCTAGTAGAGAAACAAGATAGCACATCATGAACGCGAAGCATGGAAGAGAGTCGAAGACCAAGCATACGAACCATTGACCACCATTCGAAGATGCCACCTCGATCCCGTTATTCTTTCGAAGAAGAATGCACAGCACGAGACTGAAGCTCCCGCTACCACTGGATTGGTTATTATTTCGTAAAGCGTCGGTGCTCCACCTCACTCAGCACTACAGATTCAACTTTGAGCACCAATGGACGCTTCTTGCTTACTGGAAAGTACGCCACCCAAGCTTACACCAAAAACGCTGCTAAGGAAAACATCTAATTGCAGAACCAATCGCCAAGCAGAGACGATCAAGGAGGAACAAGGACTTGATCACGACAACGAAAGAAGGAGGAAAAGTTCTCTGCTAAAACGGGTAAAACCTCTCATTTCTTTTTCTTTTCTTGGCTAAGACCTAGCCCAAGTATGTATTCATATACATAATACTGGGAATCTCACTAAGCACAGTGTTTCCTACTTAAAAAAGTCACGGCGCCACAAAAACTTGTGGCACCACAGAGGTTGTAGCCCCATGAAACTCATGGTGCCACAAATATTTAAAAAAAAAAAAGAGTCACGGCGCCACAAAAGGTTGTGGCCCCATGAAACCCATGGCGCCACGAATAAAAATAATAATAATACTCCCTCCGTCTCATTTTAACTGACCGCTTTGACTAAGTCAAAAAAATAAGGAGATCAAATGAATTTCCTATTGTACCCTTATTAAATATAGAGATAATAATGAATTTCTATTTTTAAGTGGGAAATAATAAAGAGAAAACATATGACTTTATTTTTGAAAACTATAAAGGTAAAAGAAACTAAATATTATCAAAAAAATATATATTCATTAATTTGTTTCCAATTTATCTAAATATTTTTAAGGGTATATCTGAAAGTTTGTTGGAAAAATACAGATATAATTAGAAGCTGGATACATTTTTGAGACAAATGAAATAGTAATAAAGACAGTTAAAATGTGACAGAGGGAGTAATAAATAATAATACTTGCCGTTGTGGCCAAAACCATGGCCTAAACATGTCCCCACGGTCATGCCTCCACGACCATGCCTCCACGGCCATGTCCCCACGGTCATGTCCCCACGGCCATGCCTCCACGCCAATGGCCCCACGCCCATGGCTCCACCCCATCCTTTCATCTATCCCCTAAAGAAAAAGACTTTTAGTCAACTACACTTGCAAGTTTATATTTCGTCTCATTCTCAGCTTTTACATCATAGCTATGATTCGCTTTAGAATATTAGCTCGTTATAATATTTGGTGACTAACCAGGGGACTTAATGTAGATGGTGAAAAATGGAAGAGGGATAAAAATGTAAAATGTCCTTCTGTTATGCCTTGCCAAGAGGTGATTGTCTACTCAGACAGACTTCTATAGTTTCAGAATACAACATATTCTGCAAAACTAAATATGTTCCCTATGAGTTCTCTCTTATAGCTCCCCGGGTGGAGAGAATAATATCATAGTGCGACGCTAAACAGCCCACCAACTCATAACACCACCAATTTACTTCATGCCAACATCGCTTCGAATCCCTCGACATCAGAACTAAATTGCTCAATGGTACTATGGTGGAGAATTGATAGAGACGCACCATCTCGGGTTTTCTCCTTAATATCTAAAGACCTCAGGACCTCGCCTAATCTCGGTCAAGATAGAGACGCGCCCTATCGGTTTTCCTCTTAAAATATGACTCAACATCTGAGTCTCAATGAAAACCTCAGAAACATCGTAGTTCTAGGCTTGTCCAGAGCTCTCAGAGAAGTATACAATAGCCTAAACACACTTAGGCATGCCATAACCTAAACATAGAATGGCCTAATATGCCATGGCTAGACATGTCATGGCCTAAAATACGCCATAGCCCAAGTGCACAAACATGCCATAGTCGAAATGGCGTGGCCTGATACGCCACAAAATACTTAGCCTTGGCCAAAGGCCAAGGCCGTGGCCATGGCGCCACAAAATACTTGGCCTTGGCCGAAGGCAAAGGCCGTGGCCACATCTATTTGGCCTTAGCCAAAAGCAAAGGACGTTGCCACATTCATGACGCCACATTCATGGCGCCACATCTATTTGGCCTTGGCCAAAGGCCACCTTCGGAGATTTCTAGTAAGAAGTCTGCCATACGCAATTAACCAAAAGAAAAAACCCACCTTTGGAGGATACTTTTGTTTCCAGATGAAGGAGAAAATGGGATAAAAAAAAATTGGGTTATTATTCTCCGTACATAAAGAATCATGTGTGGATTTGACAGAAAAATCATGCTTAGAGGATAAAGACCAATGTATATCATCTTCTGTGTCAGTATTAAAATAAAAATCATCAAGATCAAATTTAACATTACCAATTTAACGTTAACCTTCTTGGTACACTTAGATTCCCAACTATACTGTTACCAGCAGCAATACCGACACAGCAATAAATGAGTTCTTAGACCTTGACACGGCATATAGGTTTGGATAGCATTCTTTAAAAGAAACCTCATAAAACCCGTTGTCCTCCCAAATCCTAACAGTAGTGCCTTTATTCACTTTGAATCCAACTGGAACCCCCTACTCAGGCTAGGTCTTATGGGGTTCTAGATTGGAAATCCATGTCAGCTAGAACACCCCACCAAGTCTTATGATGAATTCCAAATTGGAATACCAGACGCCTAATGAAACAGCGGCGCAACACTGAATCAAACATCACAGACAATCAGAACCGTTGGATAAGATCAAATAGGTTAGATGCTTAAAATATCCTTGGTTGCGCAGTTAACTTTTTGAGCGCTTTTCCAAACAACGTTTAAAACTCGATTCTAGTTAGAATTCGACTTTTCTCTGAAAAGAGAAGTTGAAGAGAGACTTTTGGCAACGCTTTTGGAGAGATTGGAAGTCAAAACTGGAACCATAAGACTTATCCTTATGGTTATTTCCACTTTCAGGCATATAATGCCTAATGGAACAACGCAGACGAGGGAAATCAAACAACGCGTAGAATCAGGACGTTGGATAAGATGAGATAGGTTAGATGCTTGAAATATTCTATTTTGCGTTGTTTCAAACATCAGAAAATAAACTTTTTGGACACTTTTCCAAACAGTGCAACTATCTAGATTTCAATTTAAATTCTAGTGTTATCTGGAGAGAGAGGTGGAAATCCAAAAAAAAAAAAAAAAACTACGCTTTTTGGAAACTAGAATCCAGTTTCTTGCCCCATACTACTTTGCCTTACCTTTGCCTTCATGGCGCTAAAACTTGGGTCTTATCTCATGGTGCTTTTAGTTTGGGGCTACTTCTTAGTGACAAGAAAGAAACAAATGAAATTAGTATAAAATTGGAAAGTTCTGGCTTTGGTGCGTCACACGTAAATCGAAAACACTTTATGCGACCTAAAAAAGACCGCTCATTTACCGTCCAAAGAGAGATAGAGCAAAAAGAGAGAGACAGTGGGAACCACCATCAAATCTGCTACCACACAAAACTGACCTCTTATTAATCCTATGGTTGGGCGTGGTGCCACTTTATGGGCTGTAAATGGATGGTCGTTGCACATTATACTTGACAGTAACAACCGTGTGGCTTTGGTTCTCTCGAAAAGAAACGTGCTTTGAGCCCTCTCAAAATTCTACCTCCCCTCCTTTCAAACCTCCTCTTAGTAATGTTGGTGCTCCACTTAGTTTTCCAACTTTTTTAAATACCAAACTACCGTATTTCATTAGTCCTAATCATTACATTAATGTTAATAATAAGATTAGAGAAAACTATATGATTAGTGTTTTAGAGAGAGAAAATCAAATTTTTGGGTTTGATTTTTTTGTTGAGAGAGAAGAAAAAAAGGGGAAAAAAAACTTAGGTTTTTGGTGTGATTTGTGTGAGATGTTTGGTGGAGACAACATTGGTGAACCTCCACGTAAGAAACCTACAAAGACATTTGTTCCCGTCGCGAGAGATTCAACATGAGAGATTTCTTGTCGCAACAAAGTGTTTTCACTCCATCGGAAACTCAAGAGGAAAATGACGATTTCGATGGATTTTATGTCCCAAATCCGAAAGATGAGCCATTGTATGATGAACCCAATGCTTATAATACACATATATGTATACCTCAAACACATGTTTAGTCACATTTTTATAGCCTCAATCTTCTAAAGGTGAGACTTTTATGTCTCACCAGAGCTACATTCGGCCCCTAATGAGAGAGTCGAATGTCTGAAACTAAGAACCATTCGGCTCTCATGGTGAGCCGAATCTGAAACTTGTATATTCATGAGAGGTAACATTCGGCTCCTAAAGTGCATAGCCGAATATACATTCGGCTCTTAAAGTTTCCAAGCCGAATGTGTATTCGGCTCACACGATTAATCAATCGAATGAGCCGAATGTTATGGCTCAACTTAGAGAAAAAAAAAAGGAGTACATTCGGCTCATAATGTGGAATCACGTATGGACCGAATACACATTCGGCCCATTCGATATTTCAAGTTATGAGCGGAATATTAGTATAAAGTTTCTGTTACCTGTCTTAAACCCTCTTGCTGTAAATTACTCATGCTCTTGAGCCATCTGTCGGTTGCAATGTCACTATCTAACTAATTACTCCCTCCGTCCCTTTAAAATAGGCGGAAAATTGAAATTTCCCTGTCCCATTGAATAGGCGGATATCTAATTTCAAGATACTTTTTGACATGTATACCCATATTTATGTTGCATGGGAAATTGTATTGCTAATAGGACAAGGGGCAAAAACAGGAAAGTACATGGATATGTATGATAACCATAAAATTTCTTAATCAACGAGATTTCAATTTCTCCGCCTATTTTAGAGGGACGGAGGAAGTAGTTTATTACAGAGCTAAAAAAGAACAAGAAAGGAGTTAGTGATTGCTACCCAAGGTATCATTGACTTTTAAGTTGTGAATGAAAGGTGGAAACAATATACAACTCCCATTAGCAATTTCTATAAAAATTGCTGCTCTTTAACACAATTATCTATGTGTTAAAACTATTATTAACATACAATAATGATAACAATTAGCAATTAACAATGAAATGTAGCATTCTTAAATATCTATCCCTGCATCGACGAGGGAGAGCTACTTTCAGTTATTTTCTCACTTCCACCTCATTCACACCATTTTTGGTCTCTCTCGGTTTGGGCAAAGCAAGAGAAAAGAGCAAATATGGAGTCAAATGCACCAGATGATAAAAGAAGTAGAAATCTGAACGATTTTGATAATGCAAATTTAGATGTGTAAGAGCATGTATATATTAAATGGATAATATAAACGGATGCGGAA